>VYZX01002675.1:155040-349540 GCA_013401335.1 Brachypteracias leptosomus | reverse complement strand
AACATTAATCTGATTTGTCTTGTGCTTTATGGTTGTGCAAGGATTTCAAATGCCTGCAATATTCAAGGAGTCCACAGCTGTGCTTTCTCCAGGTATTAAAGGCTGGCTAAGATGGTAGTGAAGAACAAGCTGTCATCTTTACAGAGATAGAAAAGATTTACCTTTCTGGGTTTTAGCTTAGAGATCTTAATTTAAATAAATAAATAACATAAAAAGAAAAACAAATTTCAGGAAGTTTAATGAAAAAGATGTTTTGGAGAGCTCTCTAATTAAAGGAGATCATGGACTTAAATTTTAAAATTAATTCTGAAAATAATAATTTTTGACAGTTGCTACGTTTTACAGTGGTCTTTTGGATATCAGGTGATGGCTTCCAAATAAACACATATTTTCTCCATTGAACTGAGTGAAATATCAGTATTGTTATTCAGTTATAGGATGAGGGGTCAATCTCCCCAGTCTCTCAGGAATCTGAAGCCTGAATCTGAAATCCTGTATCTCAATTTTGCAAGTTCCACCATAGTTTTTGATCGTAGTATATTTGCTTGCATTTGATCTGATGCTGTACGAGTCTCTCTTCTTTATGCTCCAATTGTGTTGGCTTAGAGACTTATTACAGGCCTGACAGTGGAATGCCTGATACGAATAAAGCAGTATTTGAATCACCAAGATTAGTATTCCTCTTACAGAGGTAAAGATGAAAATACGGGGAGAAAAAAGAAAACAGCAGCAAAACTCATCTCTGGTGCAGTAGCACTGATTTTACTAAGACCAGTACTGAGAGAGAACCTGTATGCCTGTATTACATGGAGGAAAAAGCTGTAATTGTTTTCAAACTGCATGTGGCACTCCAGGAAACAAATATATATATATCTCCAGCTCCTTGATTCTCTAGCTTTGAAATACATTTTGATACATTAATCCATTTTTATAGTGCATATTTCTTCATCTAAGTATATTTCTATAAGAAGTTGTAATTCTTAGGTGTTCATTCTCTAAATACCTATGCACATACTAAATTTCCACATTACGATGTAACGGAACAATCTGAAGCTCTCGAAAGTCTTGTTTATACACAACATACTACTTTCATTTATTCATATTTTCCACTTAGAACCTGCATAAAATTGTTTAGATGATTTGAACTTGGCTAAGATTTTTTTAAATTACTTTTTACCACATGCAGCCACTTTGACAACTCCATGATATCAAATATACTACAGAATTTATTTCAGGTTGTTTGTTTTATATTCTCATATGCTTGAACTTAGCCCTGCCAAGTTTTCTCAGAGTTTCTGAGATCAGCTGGATAAATTTTCTCGGATCATTTCTACTTTTTTTTATGAAGACTTGTAGCAATCTTATAGTGAAAGTATGGTGGGCTGTAATTTTGTCACACCCATTTCCTCTCTGTAAATGTAAGCTGTTTAAGAGTCTGAAACATCAGAAAATACCCTTTGTGCTCTGTTTTGGAAATTCTGAATAAGCTGTGCATATCATGGATTTAAACCATTTATCAGAGAGGCAAGTAACTCAGACATCTGTATGTATGTAGACGAGATCCAAACAGTCCTGCTTTGAAAGCATGCTCCCAAAGTACTAGGTTTTAAACTGTGGCTATAATCATGACATTTGTGTTCAGTTGTTTGATGAACTGGGCACTCGGAAAGAAGATACTGAACCCTAACATACCAGAATAAGAGCAATAAGATACTGAAAAAGAAAACAGAAATCTCTAGTAAACTGTATCTGTGCCCCTTTCCTGTCTAGCACATGATATTACATTCCCCAAAGTCTGGAAGACCAGCCAAATCCAAACTCCTCCAGCACCATCACTAAGCCGTTATTACAATGGTTCAGTCTTTATTACTGATACAAGTTTAAACTTTTTCTTTTTCCTGTGGGAAATGCAATGTAACTATCTGTGAAAACAGCAAATACTGTAAGAGGGCATGCTTGCTTGGTCTTTGCAGCAAACTTGGAGTGGAATCTCAGGTCCTTTGTGATGGTTACCAATGGATTGTGTTGTAGGTGTTAGAGGATCACCCACCACAAAATTTGATTTAATTTCAATGTGGTTTTCCAACTTCTTTTTATTTACTTCTGAATCAAACTTGATTCACTATCTAGATAATTTCAAGCCAGTTGCCCACTGGCAACAAGGTGGATATCAGGAAAAGAATACTGTTTACAGATACCCGGCATTTAAACTGAGTAAGGTTTCAGCGCTGATAAAGCCTCATCTGGGTCTGGGTTGAACACAGTAATTCAGGGAAGATTGGAGAGAAGAAAAATTAATCTGAAGTCTTTGAAACATGACTGCTGTTGGAAGACTGAAGAACCAATGTTGTTTGCTCACACAAAAAGACACAATAATTTTCAAATATGTAGAAAACCTTGCATGAAAGGCACGGGGTTTTTTCCAGATCCACAGCTAATGGGTCCAGACTACTGAACTTCAACTAGGCTGCTCTTTCTAACTGTGAGGCATTGAAACAGAGTGCCTGGGAAGGCTCTTGATCATTGAAAGACTTTCATGACAGTATAGGATATGTATATATCATGGTTTTCATAGGTGATCCTGTCCAGGGACAAGTGAGAGAACATCCCAAAGCATCTCTCAGCCTTATGTTTCTACTACTGTAGATCTGCATACTAATAATACAATTCATTATCTTAAACGTGCATAATTTGTATTTAGAAAACAAGCACAGTGGACCAGATCCAAACCCTGTGAAAGTCACTGAGAGACTTTTACAAACTTCTTTGAAGTAGACTGAACACAGCTATTGCATTGGTCTAGATCTGAACTTTGTTTACTAACAATTTGGTATTTGCTTAGTTTGCAGTAAAACTTCTGATAAACCATAATTAAGTGCTTAGCTTGGAAATGAATACTGTGAGCATTCCCCTTAAGAGGGAAAGCAAGGTCTGGTTTCCAGCCCTTCACAAGTTGATTTATAGATAAGGTAGAGAACTACCAGGTCAAAACCACAATGGTTTATCAATTCCTCATTTGCACTGATAAGAAAGGACTGATGGAAGATTAAATAAATAATGTTTTCTCACTTCATGAAAGTATTTTGGTTTAGTGTGAAATTTAGGTTGTGGAATTTCCATCTATGCTTGGAAGCATTCAAGATCTGACTGGATAAAGCCCTAGGAAACCTGACCTGAACTCAATGTTGGCCCTGCTTTGAGCAGGAGGTTAGACCTGGTGACCTCCCAATGTCCCTTACAAATTTAGTGATACTGTGATTCTATGATAAGTAACTACCTAAAAGGAGATTGTAGTGAGGCTGGTGCTGGTCTCTTCGCCCAAATCACTAATGACAGGATGAGAGGAAATGGCCTCAAGTTGCGTCAGGGGAAGTTTAGTTTGGATATTAGGGAGAAATTCTTTACTGAGAGAGTGGTTAGGCACTGGAACAAGCTGCCCAGGGAGGTGGTGGAGTCACTATCCCTGGAGGTGTTTAAAAAATGAGTAGATGTAGCACTTCAGGCTGTGGTCTAGTGGTTAGGGAGCTGTTGGGATGAAGGTTGGGCTTGATGATCCTAGAGGTCCTTTCCAACCATAATGATTCTATGATTCTAAGTTTGCATGCTCTGCAATAAGAGATCACTGGTTTTTCTTCAAGATCTCTATATCTCCCAGCTCTCATGTCTACCAAAATCCTTCTTCACTGTGCTTTTAAATAAAATACTCTTGCAAAATACAATAATGTTAAAACATAAAAGTTGAAGCAAGAAGGCATTTATTAGAACAGAAAATAAAGAAAGCAAAAGACCCTAAACCTTGGAAATAACACCTGTCAAAAATGTCCGTGCATTTTGGGGTAAGCTTAATGTAAAATTTGTACCTTAACATTTCATATTTTACACTAGAAATTATTTGTCATGTTACTGATATAAGATTGTTATTTAAGGAGACATTTCCCAAGTTCGTAGAAGGGTTTCTTTTTGCCTTAAAAATTAAACTTTTTCTTCCGGATTTCCTTCATGGGGCAGAAAAACTAAAATGTTTGTGAAGTAATTAGAGAAAACAAAGAATAAGTCTTTCATTTCAGTGCCTGTTCATTGCCAAGTTACCAGCTAAGGCAATAAAGCCCATAGACAGACACTTAAGTTGCAACATTTATGGATTTTAGCAGCAACAGCAGACATTTCGGAAATGACATAATCTTGATTACTAGTTCATCCTCAGATTTGAGTCTAATTTTCCACAAGATAGTTGCTGCTCTTTGTTTCTAACTCATTCCGTGACTGTGCAGAAATGTGCATATGAGCACAGCAGCACCTTTTTAGATCTTTTCTATTACTGAATCCTGTAAACAACACCTTGTTTTTTTTCATTCTGCAACTAAAGAGCATGTTTCAACTAGACTTGGACATAGTCTCAAGCTGTAACTTTGGTCATGAGTTCAGAGTAACAGTGAGCATTTCCCAGGTTCAAGGGTTTCATATGCAAAATACTGGTTTCAAGTCCATTTCTAATTTTAACCCACATTGCAGGTGCGCAACTATAGATAAAACTCTGCCACAGCCCAGACAAATCAATACTTCCACCTGAGCCAGCCTATCCACACCACCTGGCAGCCAGGAACACCCAGCTGAAGTGCACACTCAGCCCCCTGGGTCTTCCATGTGCAAGGAAAGGAGACCCTCAGAAGGCTTCACAAGAGCAGACATAAGCTCAGAGGTGGTTTCAGATAGCAGTCACGTTACTCCTAAATGCCTGATGACACAGTTGAGGAAATTAGAAGAGCAAAAAGTGGGGAAGATAAAGTCTCCTTTCAAAGAAATGGCAAACAAAAAATGTGTTACTAGATCATCAAATGAAATTAAGTAGAAAGGTGGTTTTGGTTTAAATAGTTTAAAAAGAAAAAAAACCCAACAAAACATAATAGTAGTCATTTCCAGACCTGCATTTTTTAATGCAAGTTAGAGCTCTGCTACTTAAATTTCCATAGATTTTAGTTAAGAAGGTTTAATAGATTAAAGCTAAATGACAAAACTGCATTGCTGTCTTCAGATTTTTTACCAATAATCTTAAAAAATACTTCCCATACTGTCAGGTGTCCCTAGCCAGATTCTCTGTAGATTTCACATGAGGACAGTCCACCACCAAAATGGTTACACTGGCTTTTATGGTGTACTTTTCACTTGTCAAAGTGTTTACACAAAACATGAGAAGGTGGAGAATCAAGCCCAGAAATTTTCAGGTTTCCTTGAAAATGGTTACTTAAGTAAATTTACAGGTTCAATCTGATCCTGAAATTCACTGTGACAGATCACCTGTCACAGGCATGTAACTTCCTCAGGATAGGTGATATCCATGTCTCCTGAGATAGCATAGAACGCTGTTACACTTACAAAACTAACCATACTCTGATTTTAAAGCATGCTAATCATTTTTGCTTTGATGACCAACAGTTTCTGTCAGTTTTCTGCTAATCTAAGTATATTACACAGTTGTACCCTACATGATGTAAATGGACATCAAATGTGTAGTCTGAAGCTCTGAAGAAGGGACAGAGGCCTATTTCAGTGATATATTAAGTTTTCTTGAGGTGACTTGCAGGGAAGGTGTGAAGGCCTGACTTCCATGTTCAGCTTTTCCCTAGTAACTGTAATCACACTGCTCTCTCAGCTTTTCACCATTTTGTAATTTTGTTCGATTCCTTATCCTAGACTCATCTGAATTTCTAAAACATGACCAAAAGCTTATTGTTGATCCCTTTTCCTCTGTGTGACTCAGTCACAAATGATACTTTAGGTATCCTCATCTCTGGTTAGTGACCTTAGAAGACAGGGATCTTTGACTAGATAGCATGGCACTCATAGTCTAAGAGACAGAGGTCCTTGCGTACTGGGGAGGGAGAGGAAGGATAAGGTTGGCTGTAAGGATGGACGTTGTATGCCTGCAACCATCAGCCTTAGCAGATCCGATGAGATCTAAGTCATCCAGAGGTTGTTAGCATAGCACCACATACAAGACTGACAAACGGTTACTGCTTGTATTACTATTTCTGTTGTTCAGTAATGAAAGCAATGGTAATTAATAACAGTCTGACTTTAAGGCCACTTGTAACACTCCTGTTAAACTTGAAAAAAAAAAAAAAAAGGTCTCTTGCTGGTATCATTTACAGCAGTCTCCTGAGCAGCAAGTCCTAACTGTAATTTTATGATGGTTTGTGATAAATTATTTCCTTGCATACTAAACTGAAGCTATTTAAATAGAAGACAGGAGACACTTATTATAAACCTGAAAAGGGGTCATATTAATGTGAAACTGTTGGAAAGGCCTTTTTTTAAAAAATAATGTGGACATATATAAGTAATACAATATTCTTTATAACTGCTTGTGACATAATATATCCAATATTAGCATAAATGGGCACAGCTAATAAGGGCTGTACTGTTTATGCAGAACTCACAACATGACTCACATTTTGTGTTTGTTTGCAAAGTTGGAGAGAAGAATTAGGCATTTTTTTTTTAGCATTAACATAATTTTACCTCTCATCTGCTTTCTTCTGAGCTCCATTCCTGATTCAGCACGCATGAGTCTGCTAATGAAATCCAGATGTCAGACGAAAAAACAATAAGCTCTCCCACCTATCTGGTGGATCAGGTTTCTCAGAGATTGGAAAAAAAAGAATGAGGAAAGATTCCTAGAATGTCTGAAACTTTAGATTTCAGTGTGTTTTCAGAGAGCAGAATGCAGCAGGGGGAAGGTTTAGAGGTAAAATTGATAGCAAGTCAAGATTCTTGGTGGAAAAGTGAGAAGAGATGGAGTGGTTCTGTTATCAGTTACTCTGAGCCCTAAAAAACCCTCCTAGTATATCCCAAATTTGGTGCTGCTACTGAAAAATTACACTGAACTTCACAAATAGCAGTTCCAAGTCAGAAATAAAAAAGGTAATGTAATGTAAATTATTAAATTGCTGTATTCCTTGGCTTTGCTGTTTCAGGGTCCCAGTACCTCCAGAAGCTCAATAAAACTGGGTGGAGAGATTGTAACATACGCCTCCAGGTTACTTTGGAGAATTATTTGCAGAATCTCACAGCTGTGACTCTGAGTTTCCTCTCTTTCAGACCTCACCATAAGCCTAACCCTAAGTCCTAGGTTGAGCTGTACACAACGTGCCCAATGCCTCTCCAAGATTAAGACTTGTCCTCAGGAAAGAAGTTTTTCACAATCCTCAGCTTCTTCGGCAGCCTTTTCCCAGTCCAAATCCAACTGTAGCTTTAGGCTTTCTCCTTCTCTTGACCCTAACCCTGACCATAAACCTAAGCTTTAGACAGATCAATCCCATCCTTCCTACAATTGAAACGTTGCTTTTTTTTTTTTCCCTCTCTACTGTTTTTCATTTTTGGAATGTATCGTAATCCTTTAAGTTTATTACATTTTAGGCCCAAGAAAGGGTCAGAAATTTCCATACCAAACACTTGGGCTGAGTAGCGAATTGGAAAAAAAATTAGTTTCATTTTTAGAGGAAACACTTAACAAAAATCTATTTTACTCAAGCTTATTATGTGAATAATTCAAAGGAATGTTCCCAGTAATTTTCAGTCAAGTGAATAATTGAAATAAAAGTGGTGTCTTCCATACTTCCAATAACATTGGGATGCATCAGGGTTTGCTTTGACACTGGGAGGTGTGTTTCCATAGGCACAGGTTATGAGGCATTGCAAACTTCCCTCATTTAAACTCTATGTGACTTAACACAAGCCACAAAGTTGCTTATGTGGTACTTTTGCATCTGTTTCCACAGCTGAGCTCCTCTAGATTGGCAAGACAGAAAGAAAAGTTTTATAGGCTGCTCTACCAACCCTGTTGTGACAGCAAACTTCCCTTCTACACAGACACTTCCCTGATCTGTGGATAGTGAGTTGATGGCCTCACCATGAAGGAAAGTTCCCTCTCAGCCACTCTGGTTGGTTCTGTTAACTTCTGCTCTCCTTTCATGTAATTTAGCACCTGAGTATTCTCAAGAAATACACTTGTGGTTTGCTCTCCCAGTCTTTTCCTAGGGTCAGTCTTGTGCGTGTAATGTAGTGTTTCTGTTTAGTAAATGTCTTCCTTAAACATTAGAAAAATTAGGTCAAATATGTGTACCTTGCACTTGGAATGAGAGGAGGTTCCTGCTGAGCCTTAGTTTTTGTGAGAGCATTTAACTTGTCTCAGCTCAGCTTGTAACCCAGGAAAGCTCCCTTTGCCTACTAATAGGAACTGCTCCATTGCACTAGAAAGCAGAAGGGTTGACAGAAGTGGTCTTCTCTCTGCAACTGCAGCTCTCCCAGACTTTTTTGACTGTGGTGCTTGGAGACCTGGGCAAGTTCTGCCTCTGCTCTAGGCCAGCTAATCCAGGCTACTTCTGATGCAAAAGACCTGTAACCTACTTGTTGAGATGTAGTACAGCCTTCTATAGATTTAGGGTTTTCAAATGCTACAGCTTCACATCTGTGAATGTTGTACTGTTTTCCATGGAGGACTGTGGTTACACCTATTATGATGGAGATAAATCCTGGACTATCAGGAAATAGCAAAATTACTCATCTGCACAGACTCCAGAGCTCTCTGCTGTCAGACTGAACAGAGCTATTGAACGTTTGTTCTTCCTATGAAGGAAACCACTCTGTAGCTACAGGCACTTCAAAGTACATGTTCACCACTATGTATTTGGTCCAGGCTATTGAGCTGTTCATTATTCATGAGCTGGTCTTGTCTGAACCCTGGATCACATGGGTGATTACTTGTGGTGATGGATGGTAAGATCTGGGTGCAGTCTGTAGACTTTGTATAAGAGCCTGTGCTGTTTTAACTGGGTTATCTAGTGGTTGTACACAGAGATTCAACGGGATCAGCATGCACGGAAACCACAGCAGTGACCAGTGGCAGAGAAGTAATCAGTCACTGCTCTTGGGGAGGGCAGACTGAGTGATCCTTTCCATGAAGGATACAAACCACCTTAGCACAACCCCTTGGGCCTTGCCCATCTTTCTCAGGAGGAAGAGTATCTTATGAAAGCATTACTCTCCATAAATATTTCTTATCATGTCTTTTCCCTCTGCCTCATAGTCTTGTCTCTTACTAGCCCCTAATACATTTGATGGCTGATAAGGGCCAAAAGCAGAAGCTAGTAGAGATAAGAACCAGGAAAGTGTGAGAAGTGAGAAGACAGCTGTTGCCTGAAGACTACCAGCTGTTGAAAAATAATCAGAGGGCATTGTACAGCATCACCCTAAGGTTAATTAAATAAGGACTTAGTCTAACTCCCTTCTACATCTGTGGAAAAGACCTACTTGTTTTGGTAGGAGCTGGAAACATAAGCAACTTTGGATGGCCACCTTCAGAGACAGGCAGTTGTCTTTCTCCAGCAGGATTATTGAAGCATGTGCAGAAGGTCTGACCCTACTGACCTCATGTTCTGTATCCTGTCATACCCTCTCTTTATCTCACCTCCATTCTTGAGATTCTTTCCCAATCAATTCCCCTCCTTATCCAGCTGATACAGTGAAATCCCTCATTCCTTTTCCAGAGTATCTAAGATCAATATTTTGACCCATTCAATCTCCTTTTCAAGGTGCCTTCCATTGAGGTAGGAGAATTAAGGCTGAAGAATGGATACTTGGCACGCCTGAAACAGATGTAATAAGGAGTGGAAAGCACGGTTCCCAGAGACACAAACCTCATCTAGCTTTTCCAAACAACCTTTTTTCCAATATTTTTCTCTTTTAATCTCCTTTGGCTGTCATTTCATTTATCACTGTCATTTTGTCATTTTATTAATCATTTCAGAAAACATGTTTATCTGCTTAGCACATCTTGCAAGTTAAGACACAGAAGTTTGATCTCTGGATATTTTTACCACCTTGAGTGGTTATGTTACAACAAGGAACATAACCAAAGTGCAGTGAGCCCCAAGAGTTGAATTTATAGATTTAGATTTACGGTAAAGCAACCTGCAGTTCTCGAAAAAGAACTACTGTAGTAGGTTTTAGTAGAACTCCATAAATCAGACTGTCAGACAGCAGTTGAATATCCAGCAGTAAATATTCACTGTCTCCTTGTAAAATTGATTTATTCCATATAACTTCTTAAAAAAAAAAAAAATTATTCTTCATTCCTTCTCACTTAAGGCAGTTCTAGCTGGGATGAGTAACTGAATTTGGACACTGTAAGAAGTACCATACTGTACATCTCCAGAAGACTAATCTTGGAGCTGATTTTTCTTTTAAGCCTTCCCTGACTTTTCTGTTGGGATGAATTACATGGGTTGATCAGATAAACGTCCCACAGAATACAGAACTTGTGTTCCACCACATATAGCTGAGCCTTTTCTGCTAGTGTAGCCTCATTATATGCAGGTAGAACTAGCCAACTATACTACCTTAACACAATATAGGACATCAGTCTATTTTCATTTCATTTTTGATCAATTTGTGGGAAAGCAGTTTGGTCTTAGTTGAATCTGAACAGTCTGACATAGTTTTAACATGTAGCTGGATTACCAGTATTATAACATTCAGGTTTGTGGTCTTAAGTACAGCTGGTTACTGTACTCACATGATATCATTCCTTACAACAAAAATAGCAATATTGTTTTTCCAGAAATATTTTGGAAATGCATTTGCTCAAATTTGTAAAAAGTGAAGATGGTTGGAAACAACTTACTGAAGATCAGTAGATATTTAAAGAATAATTTGTCATGCACTCAGTCCTCCTCAAAATCTAGTGTCATGTACTTTTGCAGTCATAAATTAAGAAATGATACAAATATACCCCACAAGTCCCATAAGGTAGGAAATAAGAGGTATAGTTGCAACAGATTACCAGGTGGAAGACAGCTTTTTCTCTCAAATACTGAGTACACTCTCTGGGAAAAGAGCCCACCAGTCAAGTGGGAACAATTGACAGAATTTTGCCCATTTAGGTAGTTGATATAGAAACTTCTCTTGAGGCAGGCAGTACATTTCAGATTTTCAGATGCTGGGGGTAATGAAGCTCTGAATACATTGGATTAAAACATGCAGAATAATGATCTAGAGTCAAATAATAACCCAAGTAACATTTTGACCACATCAAATTCCACTTTCTCCATCCCAATTGAATAAGAGAGGGAGGAAGTAAAGATAAAATAAAACCAGAACTCCATTTTTAGTCAGAATATCTACACTGGCTTTAGTATTTTCATCAACTTCTTGACAGAGAATGTTCTTTGCACTGCAGATTTTGTGTTGCAGCTAGGTAGTTTGCAATTAGTTCTCCATTTCAAACAGAATTACAGAACTACGATTTTCAAAATTTTTACTCCTTCTTCTCTGTCCTTGTTGGATTTTACCTCACAACCTTTCCTAAATTTTCAGCAGTGTTTTGTGTGTTAGGCCTTAGGGTGAATGCAAGCAAGCCTAACAGAGGCAGCACTCAAGGACAAATGAGCATGATTGTGTTCAAGTCTGTGGGGATGCATCTGTCTATAATACTGGATGGTCTGGCCTACAATAACAAACAGAAAAAGTCAGGTAATCCTGTTAGCTGAGAATTTCATCCAGCGTGGCATTCTGATTTTATTTAGCTGTCACATTTGTGTGGTGGAAAGAACTCAAATTGCGCAATGGATATGTGAATCTTGAGTCTGAAGCAGTAAGGCAACTCCCTTGACCATTTATTGTACCTTGTACTTTTCTATGTGTGAAAGGCACCTTGTTACAACCAATTCCACTATGGAGATGATTCAAGGAATGGTAAATTTGTGAGACTGAATTACTAGTCATCACTATGAGTAAGATTCAAAGCTGTTCTAGTATTTTGCCAAAATATAAAAGCCTTTCTAATTTTGAATGTTTGTCTTTGAACCATAGCTGCATAATTGTTTGTATTAGTGTATTTTAAATTCTGATTATAGTCCCTTGTCTTATAGGAATATTGTGCAATTGCAAACAGGCAATATCATGTCTGAAAGATTTAACTATGAAGACTAATAAATAAAAATCCTAGAAAACCTCTACAAAAAAGGTTTTAGATGGAAAGCACTCTGAAGTTGCATTTCATGGAAATTCATGGGATTCTTATGCTTTAATAGCAAACAGCAAAACTGAAAAAACCCTAACAAAGTTGAAACAACAATTTATTTTTTCAAACTAACAGAGCATTTAGAAATAAACTCAAATATTATTTTCTGAAGAGTTTTTTTATTCTAATAATTTTAGAGAAAAGTTATTCCACTGGCTTTTCTGATCACCCAATGATGTTTGAATTTGTGATGCTAGTTGTTTTGCTATTCTGGTACAGAAGTTACTCTAAAATCTTTTTTCTTCCTCCCCATTTGCTTCTTATACTTTCAGTCATCCATTTTCACCTTACACTAAGGCCAAGATCTCATTTTTAAGTCCTATAGATCAATCCTGAACACCTTTCACACCCATAAGTATATATCATCACTCAAACTAATGGCTTCTAAATGCCAACAAAAGTTGTTGTCACTGTTCTAATTTCTGTCTCACCATTAAATCAACCCAACTATGATTTCCCTTTCAACTTTGTATTTTCAAGAGCTGTGGCTTAAGCTAGTCAAGACATAGAGGAACTAAGGACCAGGAAGGAATAAAAAGCGGTTGCACTAAACTTCTGTATTTTTGCACATCATTTTGTTGAATTGTATCACAGTTGTGATTCCTTCTAAAGCATTTATGAGAGTATTTTTGTCTTTATATTATCTTTACTGTCTTCACCTTTAACTAACAACGTTTCACTCCAGAGAAGGCTACCTTAGAAAAAGTTAAACATATAGCAAATACACCAATGTTCTGCCAAAGTTTGAGGGAAAGCAAATAACAAACCTATTACAGGTTGCAGATGCAGGTGCATTTGAACAGCAGTCTGAATAAAGGCTGCTTTCTTGTGCCCTTTTAGTCTTGGAACTTCTACTTCTCATTCAAGTCAACCTCACAACCTTATTTCAGTCCATGGGAAAAACATTGTGAGAGTTTTCGTATATTCTACCATGAGCCCAATTCTCGCAATCTCTTCTTTTTAAAGAGACTCCCCACCACCATAATCATCAACAATGAGGGAGTACCTTCAGCAGAAAAGTTCAGCATGCACTTATGGATTATTATTCTCTGGAGTGTCACTAAAGATACCAGTCTCAAGATGGAAGTCCACTTATGAAAAATTCCAGCCGAGAGATGCTGATCAGCATCAAAGTATTTTTCCCTCATCCACCTCTTTCAGATATCTTGCAGAAATCCACCTTTTGGATATCATATTACAAGTTCATGTAATTTCCGTGTGTCAACAAAAGAACAAGCATCATGTGTTTCCACCCAGGAGTCTGGATGCGTCCCATCTTTCTGGAAAAGGAGTAGGGTATGTTAACATTTGATGAAGCACATGATAACCCTTTTTTCTGAACCGCATCTTAGTTACGCACGACAATCTTAGCAATACCATGCAGAGGATGCTGGCTGAAGAATGAACAAAGAGGACATTGTTACAAAGCAGTGGTATTCTCATTTGCTTTAAAATTCTGTTTCTCATCAAAACCTTGACCTCCAGCATTTTCTGTGCTGCAGTAGTATTTGCTAGACATGTCATGCAAAGTTGGGTACAATAGACCTCTTCCTCTTGTGTAATTTTCTGTTCCTACTCAATTCCTTCCTGTCCACAAGGAGATGTTATGGAAGTAGTATTTTTTCCTTAGATCTTTTCCTGAGACCAAATTGATCACGGCCTGCATGCTCTATTTGTGTGGAGCACCAATTGCACTGTGACCTCATGCAAACATGAGCAATTAACTGATCTTGTGCTTCCTGGAAGGAGCAGCCAAGGTAAAGCTTCTCAATGAACAAGAAGGTGGAGGAGGAAAGGCAACAGCCAGAAAACCCAAAAGTAAATAACTTGCCAGCATGAAGAAAATAACTACATATCTCTATAGTGAAACATGGTCTGAAATACCTCAATAGCTTGCTATAGGAAGAGATGGAAGAAGGTTCTGTTATACTCCTCTGCTAGGGACACTTTGAAAAGCTGCACTGACAACTTTCACTTTTGGTGCTAGATGTCTTTATCAGCCATCTTTCTAAAACACTATCTCTCTTCGTTTCTCCTCGCGAACAGTCCTGTGTATGGTACACCTTACTTATTTTGATTTGCTATTAGTAGAACACTAAGTCTTTTACAGTTATCAGTGAATCAGTGGAGTTAAATAGCCACTGGTCCTCTTAGATGGTTGAGGAGATCCCTGCACGCTCTGTTCTCAAACTTTGTCCTTATGAATTCCCCCATAACTCTAATATGTGAAACAAGG
Source organism: Brachypteracias leptosomus (assembly GCA_013401335.1). Lineage (NCBI taxonomy): Eukaryota > Metazoa > Chordata > Aves > Coraciiformes > Brachypteraciidae > Brachypteracias > Brachypteracias leptosomus. The sequence continues at coordinate 335,225 of VYZX01002675.1, read as the reverse complement.
AGCTACAGCTCTGGAGGCAAGAATCTCAGTATTACTTTCACCAACTGTATTAGTGATGTTTTTTCTTCTTTTAATCTTTGTTACTCTACATAATGTAGTTCTTCACAGCATTTGGCAAATCTGGACCTCAAATCAACTACAGTTTCTATTTAATCAGTATTATGCTTACATTGTCACAAAAAAACCCAAACAAACAAAACCCCAAGCCAAGACAACAACAAAAAAACCCACAAGCAACCCCTCTCCCCCAAATAAAAAAGATCATACTCCAATTACCTGCCTCAGATTATGTATTACATGCTCTGTTACTTGGAAACAGCATGCTCTTCCCTTAAGGTACATAGCCCCGAGGGAGTATAAAATTATCTCTTTAACACAAATCACCATAAATCTTATATAATTCAGACCAGTAGGATCAGGATATGTCATGGTTCAAGTAAACACAAACTTCAGTGGACACATGACATTCAGCTTTAACCTCCAAATGCACTGCCTTGCATCCCAGGCCTGTTCATACTTCTATTGATAGGCCAAAGAGATTAAAACCTAAATTAAGAAAACAGGCCACACTCAAAGAAAGACCGTGTACATATGTGTACCACATATGCGTGTGTCTGGCTGTAAGGAGACAGGGAAGGTGGGCCTGGAAAGAGCACAATCACTCAGCTTCCCCGAGAAGGAAATCAAACAAAGAGCAGGAGAGGGGCTTCCTGCCAGCTGTGTGGAGCTGTGCAGAGAGATGCAGCCTTCCTTCTTGTTTGCTGATCTAACAGGGAACTTCCCTTTGCTGTCACTCAGCAACCAAAAATGAACTCCTGTGAAAGCCTTTCATACCAGATAATACTAANAAGGTAAACCCACCACAACAACATTGAAACTTCTAGTGGTTATGAAAGAGCTATAAATTTATTGTTCAGATTTGAAAGAGGGTCCCTAGCCTTCAATCACTTTCTCTGATGGCCTTTGGTGTATATATGGGTACTATCAGTCCATTTATTTGTGAACAGGCATCTGTAACAAAGGCTGTTATAATTGCTGTAGCACCATTATTCGTATCTTCAGTAGAAGGGCCAAGAATGGAAACAGCACTGTCCCACAACTTCTAAAGAGACCCTGTGCACAAAATGGGGTGAGATATACTTATTGGTTTAGTCTCTCAAAATAACTCTAGCTCATCAAAGATGTGGCTCTCAGACTTATTGCTTTTCCTTGTGCCATGGCAAGAGTGATACAGAAAGCCTTAACTGTAACAAACTGTACCATTCATATCATTAAAGACAGGGGTTTGAAACCCAAAAGCTGCGTATTCCAGAACTTGTCTGCAAGATACAGTCTACTGTATGTGTTTCAGTATGTATCCAATCAGATGAGTATTGCTAGATGCTTGACATTTTTTTCTGATTTAATCCATCTCAGCCACCTAAATTCAGCTAAGTACTTTTAAATCGTTTGTGTGTGTGCCTGTCCCTTTGATAGCATGATTCGCTTTTACATGGCATAACTACAGGCTGAAATGTGAGAAGAATGCTGTCCCAACCTCCTAAGAAGTCCAGTTCCAGACTCCTCATCTCATGTTGAAATGCAGTGACACTCAAACTAGCGGCAGTCCTGCCCGTTAAGGAATTGATTACAGTCTTTGGGATGGTAATAAGTGTTGAAATAGTAATTTGGCTTGGTACTGATCTTGTGTTTTCAGCTAATGGTGTATTTCTGGAAAGAAAACCAGTACAGCTGGCAGATAACTATGATGGGTCTATGGAAAATATTCTTCAATCAAAAGACTACTATGTCAGAGAATATGTTCTTAAAACACTTGGAGATGGTTAACCAAGAGAGAAGAGACATTCTGGAAGGCAATGGTTTGCTATTTTGCCATCAAATTTAGACCTTAGTTTTTGCTTCTTTGGAGGAAAGTTGTAATCCTTCTTGGTAACTATATGAAATGGAGAACAGTGGTACCCTGAGGACTTCATTGGTCAACCAACAAGAGCTGATATCACACTTTTTTTAAACAAGTTTCAGTCACTCTCCTCTTTTACCTAGAAGTGGAGCAAGGACAAGACTATTAATAATTTATAGTACGGTCACTTGTCTTGGATTCACTCTACTAGGTCTTCTTAGTCACAAAGGTACGTAGTCCCACAGGGATGGGAAATGTCAAGAATGGAAGATACAAAAGAAGCAAGAATAAAAGTTAGAAATATTTCAGGTTTTCTATGGCAGACTGGTTTTTCTCATGGCATCCTGCATACAAAACCTGCTAGTAATTGTTTGCCTTTGTACTGCATCAGTGTGGAGTGCTGCATCACAGCATCTTTAGGCCAAATCGCAGACTACTTTTAAATACTTTTGATCCAGAAGCTGCTCTTTGATACTGCCTCACGTATTAGAGTCTAAACGGTTCAGTTCTGCTCAGTTATGAACATTTTAAACTCTAAAGAAACATAATCCCATTCACTGTCCAGTGAGGACTGTCCCATCTGTTATTGTCTTTTGCAGTACCACATGTTTACCACAGAAATACAACAGAGAGATTGTGTGCAGACCTCCCCAGTTTAGCTGCAGTGTGCAGTGTGCTCAGGAATTTCAGTCACAAAGAAGATCCTTTTTTTTACAAGAAGGCGGTAATGTGCCCTTAGAACCCATTTGCATCACATAAAACAGAGCTGTGTTTGTTCTGCCTAATGGACTTTGCATGGGACATCTTTCTAGCACAGTCAGAAATATATTCCTTGGCTCTACCAGTTTGCCTTCAGGCACTGCAGTGCCCCACACATTCTCCCCAGAGATCCATGCTTTTCAAAATCATAGCCAGGTCCTGCCTAGTAAACACATATGTCCCTAAAACTTCAGTCTAGCATATTGCTACTGGCTATGTGTCATAACTGTAAAATATAGGTTGGAAACAGCATGGGGGGTTTGTGTTATTTCTTTAATATAAAGAGTGACTGGACTGTCTCTCTGTAGGAGGAAACTGCTTCGAGTCTCCTCAACCAAAGATGGTTTAGGTTGGACATTAGGAACAATTTTTTCACTGAAAGAGTTGTCAGGCACTGGAACAGGCTGCCCAGGGATGTGGTTGAATCACCATTCTTGGATGTGTTTAAAAGCCGTGTAGATGTGGTGCTTGGGGACAAGGTTTAGCAGCAGACTTGGTAGAGTAGGGTTATAGTTGGACTGAATGATCTTAAAGGTCTTTTCCAACCTAAATGATTTTATGATTATTGCTTATCACATAGAGGAAGGGGGTTAACTTCAATTACATGATAGCAAATAAGATAGCAAGATTTAAAGAGAGCAAAGTAATGTGGCTTTCAGTAACTAGCACTGAAGTCATGGAGAAATTCCTGGAGAACTTGACTTCCATGGAGGCTCACTGAGTCAGCAAGTTCTTCAAACTTTCTTCCCTTTCTTTGGTAGTTTCAGCACTCAACTTTACAGTTGTGTGTTCTTAAAAAAATATTTTTTCTTCTGCAGGTCACCATTAGTTTTACTAGTTGCAGAACAGATTTTGTTTGTCTTGTCTTTCAATAAGCACAGACATTGTGCATAGAATCATAGAATCATAGAATGTTTTGGTCTGGAAGGGACATCTAGAGGTCATCTTGTCCAACCTCCCTACACAAGCGGGGACATCTCTACCTAGGTCAGGCAGCTCAGAGCCCCATCAAGCCTGACCTTGAATGACTCCAGGGATGGGGCCTCCACCACCTCCCTGGGCAGCCCATTCCACTGATCTATCACCCTCATGTTAAAGAACGTTCTTCTAATATCCAATCTAAATCTATCCTTTCCCAGCTTAAAACCATTACTCCTTGTCCTATCATTAAAAACCCTTTTGAATAGACCTTCCCCTGCCTTTATGTAGGCCCTCTTCAGATACTGGTAGGTCACTATAAGGTCCCCTTGGAGCCTTCTCTTCTCCAGGCTGCACAGCCCCAACTCTCTCAGCCTGTCTTCATAGGAGAGATGCTCCATTCCCCTGATCATTTTGGTGGCCCTCCTCTGGACACGCTCCAATATGTCCACATCCTTCTTGTGCTGAGGGTTCCAGAACTGGACACAGTACTCCAGGTGAGGTCTCACCAGGGCAGAGTAGAGGGGCAGAATCACCTCTCTTGATCTGCTGGCCACAGTTCTTTGGATGCAACTCAGGATGTGATTGGCCTTCTGGGCTGCAATTGACTTCAAAATCAGTTCTGCTTAAAGTCTACCACAATCAAAACAATAGAACATACGAACTTACGTGGTTGGAGTGAGTTAGGCTGACTGTGAATTCACTGAGGAGCAGGCTGAATCCCAGCCAGTTTCCTGCACAACAGGCCTTTCAGATATTTTTGTTTGCATTTACACTTCTTGTAATGTGTAGCACATTCATTTGGATGTGAGAGAATAGTCTTGTGGTTTAATCTCTGGACTGATTCAAAATCTCTAGGTTGAATGCTGACTAGTTGTATATGCTTGGGTTAGTGCTACTGTCTATCCATGCTTTACAGATGAGGAATTGCGGCAAAATCCCATTTTACCTATTACAGTCTAAGCTCCTGTGGCCAGAGTATTTTTCTATCTTTTTGTACAGCTCCTACTGCAATAGATTCAGGATCTCTGCTTAGTAGTAAATGATAAATAATTTTTAGGCAAGGATTGAAAAACACTTCATCACTGCTCGCCTGCACAGGTCTGGGGATAAGTGTATCAAGTTAGCACAGCTGACATACCACGGGTTTACAAAGTACTATTTACAAAAGCCATGAGAAACCAAAGAAGAATTTAAATATGGTTCAAAACTTCCAAATGGAGGGTTCCAAATGGAACCTGGTTTAGCCTCCTGGACATGCCAAGCGGGGCTGGAAAGCAGATGAGAACAGTCTTTCATGAGATTTTCCTACTTCTGGTCAGGCCAGAAATTTTGCAAAAGCAGCTTTTCTCATGATATTTTGGCACTTTTCTTCTGGTCTAGCCTGAAGCCTGGAGACAGAGCCATGTGAAAATACTAACGGAAAAAGCAATTTCTCTCAGTGTGTTTGATCTTCAGCTACAGCCTGAAAGATTCAAATTTTCTCATACTTTATCTATGCCCAGCTGTTATTTGCAGGTCTAAATGTTTTTTAACTTGTGTCTCCTTCCTTTGCTGCTGTAAACTTTCAGCCTCACATGCAGCTTAATCCTGCTTCACAGGAAGAAACTGAAAGCATAAAATGAAATCTCAATCAGATGAATCTGACTTAAGGAGAAAAAATGTGCTATCCATAAAGCCAGCTCTGCAGCTACCTTAGCACCACTGTCTGCCCAAAAACTTCTCCACCTGATGCCAGAACAGTGTGGCTGACTTGGGTGTGGACTTGATGTAGTCACTGTAGTCAGTAATAAGACTACAAGACCTCATACCATGTACCCCACAGACCCTCAAAACAAAAGCAATCCTACATGGTTTTCTGATCCTCAGTCTATTTCATCGTCTATAGGATAAAATCATTGAGGCAGGGACTGTCTCTATCCATGAGTTTCAACCAGGTGTAGCATGAAAGGCAGCTTCTCACAAATAGTGAACAATAATGTTAATACCAAACCCTTCTCCTTTGGAGCTTTTACCCTTCATGTAACATAGCCAGTCATGGAATACAAGCATTAATAGGAAAGGATCTCTGGCCCTCTTACCAGGAAGCTTTGCTTCTACACAGATGAACAGAGAGTCTCTGCATTTTCCCTTTGATAAAGAAGATGATCTTGACTATGTCTAGCAATCACAAAAAGAAGTTAAGACCACACTTCCCCTCCCCCCAATTTTTCTGATGATACTGTCCCTGTGAACTTCTTATCTAACCTGCTTATGGCTATTTGCAGTATTACTCTAAATACAGTGACATTTGTGCCAGCATGCCTGCCTGATTTCTCTCTCACCCTCTTTATCTACGAACACTTGTTCAGTGCAATCATCTGCCAAAACCAAAAGTTGAAGTTTGGGGGATTTATAGTAAGAAATCTTGTGCTTTTTTTCTGGAGTAGGGAGTAAAAGGGAATAGGAGATGAATGGACTGAGTCTTTCAGTCTTTCTTCAGAGTAGCACAGAGCATTATCCTCACCTAATCACTCTCACCCCAGAACACATGTATACGTATTAGGACCTATCACATATGTTCTTGGACTGAGTTCTGGAGACAGGTGATAACCATAGTCTACACCACTGAAATTTCATTTAGTCTGCAATTTATTTCTTGCTTTAACTACAGCTGTTTCTCAGATGATAAAAATAGGCTCTTGTGCTGGTGCTATCTCTGCCTAATTTGATGCATAATTAGATCCTGTTCTGATCCATATGATCCAGAATAAGGGAAGGGTAAAACTAAGTTTTCTTTCTCTCAGAATTATGGGGAAATGGAGGGGAAAATTAACATGCAAGAAACAGACAATTAGTTCCCAAACCTTCAAGCTTTTTTAGAGCCTTTTCCTAGAGTTTGCAAATTGCAGTGGGTAGAACACTACACTGCAGTTGTCTTAGTACCTTAATTTAAGTACGTATTAATTAAAGAAAGGTATGTACCATGACAAAACCATTAGCTGAAAGGAAGGTCAGCAGTTGATCCTTGCTTGTCCCTGTGACAACCGCAAAATAGTTTTCATTGCTGTCAGTATGCCAAAGAAGGAGTTAAGGACTGGAATCAGGTCTGGTACCAGCTTGGGCTGCAGTTACCAGAAAACAGTGATCACTCGATTGGGCTTCAGATGGACTTGAAGTAGTTGCTTTCACTGCACTATTCTGTTCCAAATGGTGGTATTCTCAAGGTCTGTGCAAGAGCAAAACAGCTCCTACAACTTTCAAAGCCAAGTTCATAACGGGCACAACTGGACAGGAGTAGGATGGAGAGAAGTTCTATAGTTTGATACTGGCAAACTTTGTGCTGCAACAAGAGTGGGAGACCTGGGCAGTGAGTGATGAACCCAGTCTGAAGAATGCATATGTCATCTGCAAATGCTCTGCACAGTGCTCTGTTAGTTCCAGTATTAATGAATTTCCTTTCTACAGAAGTCATTCTTACAAGACTTTGTTCTGTTTTAGAAACCTTGCAGTAATACCTTCAAAAGATGATGTTGAAACTAAGATTTCAGGTGACTTTTAGTTTTAGTGGCAATACTGTATTTGATCTTAAATATCTCTGCCTAGTACAGTTGTCACTCTCTTCAGAGGTCACTGGAGTGGTGCAGAACAACAACATTAATCAGAATTTAGGAAAGAACACAAGACCAGCTAGGGAGGTTCAAGTAATCTTGCAGTTAACTGCCTCAAACTTGATTAGTGACCTCATCAACGGCTTGCGCTGTTTTCATGCATCGTTAGGTGCTAACTGTGGAAGCAGCACAAGAGATTATTGTTTTCAGTCACAGGAGTGAGAATACTCCTGAAGAATTAGAAACAGTTGATTTAATTGAATCAGATAAAATGTTAGTATTTCCAAAAGTGTGCACTGAACCAGATCGCAGCAAACCTTTTATGGAGCTCTGAAAGAGTATGGATATTTGGCTTTGCCTCATCATGTGTCATGTTTGTAGACCTTTGCTAAGCTGAATTGCAGAGGAGCAGGAAACAGGAAAAGTTAGTATCGAGTATTCCATACAACCAGGGTACAAGTGATACTAAAAGTCTTTCATTTAGATGTATCTTTATATACAAAGATATCTATATTCATTTAGATAACTTTAGCAAGCCTAGAAAGTTTTTGATAGGAATCTAAACCTGAGAATGTTTATCTGAACTTCTGCAAATACTGCTATTATCAAACAAGATTAGAAAAGAGAAAAATGTAGCCCAGATCAAAATAAAAAATATCAGGTTAACTACTAGCCCTAGATGGGCTTAAACAAAAATTTCTTGAATCCTTACTCTAGAAAATCAAAGTACTTGGATTGTGTGGAAAGGAGTTACACTAAATGCTGAGATCCTCTAGATAGGAACCACAAGAAAAAAAGAAAAACAGAGGAAAAAAAAAAAAAATCCCACAACCCTTGCTCCCCAAGAGTGTTGCTTCTGTGTCCTACACATCATTGTAACTGGAGATCAGCTGGAGCACCTGTTGTTCTTTAGTACTGAACATGCAATATTGAAAAGAACAGAACACTATTTATTTATGGTCTTTGTGAAAGCATTTTATAGTTCAGCTGCTTGGATTGCTTTCTGCCTTAATCTGGCACAGCTTTATCTCACAGCAAAAGGTGCTAAATCATCAAATGTGTTCAGGCATACCTGTGATGTCATACCATATGCAGTAATGATATATTTATTATGTGCTGTGGTGTGCATCTGTCCTAGTAGGTCATTCCTATCATCTTGATCAGCAACACACTTTTTTTTTCTTTACATATGCAATGTTTTGTTTTACTTCAAGCGCACAGCTTTGGCAAGGGCTCGACTTTAAAAGTTAGCAGTTGCATGGACCTAACAGGACAAGTGAACTGATCAAAACCAGGAGATAACAGTGTATATTTATAGGGAGATATGATACACTTACAGAAACCTGTGGGAAAGGCCAGCTTCTTTTTCAGAAAGACAGAGGTTGTGCATGCTCATTACAGCTTTTGAAAGTTTTCCTGTTATCATTTTTCTTTATATTCTGAGTGAAAGTTAATGGCAAATAAATTCCTGTTACTCCTGTCAGTTCTAATGCTCTATTAGGCTTCATTTTAATACTTCATTGTTGTTCCAAAGTATTTGTGACAAATTCTCTTTTGGCTTAACTCCACTAACTGCAGTGAAGCTACATTAGAGTGGATTTGGCCTTACAGGTTTTTTTGTTTTTTTTTTTAGTGCTGCTTTTGCTTGGCTCCCTACATGACTAGAAAGACATCAAGCTTATGTTAGAAACAACTCACTAGAGAAACCGAGAAATCTTTCTAAGCTATCAAATGTCTTTTCATGGGGTGTAAATGACAGAACAGTTCATTTCCTTTCTTTTCAATATCTTCTGGCAGCAGGACAGTGCCATCATGTAAACATCAAGTTTTACAAAAGATTTCTCAAAAGTAAGTAAAATACTAGTTTGTGTTGCTTAGTTCAATTTTGCCATTGTTTATACACAAACCTGAGATTCCCATTACAGAATTACAAACATAAACAATTACAATCACCCAAAAAAGGCTTCTTTCAGAGGACATAAGCTTTTTCAACATATTCATGGTCCACATTAATGTTTCAGCTGGTACCTCTTGGGTTTATGGCTGATCTGCTGTGCAGCAGAACCCTAGAAACCCTGCCAGAGAATGCCTACTCAGTCATCTAGGTTAGCACAATCTTCCCCTAACGCAGGATTTCCCTCTCTTGCAGACCCATTTTAAATGGCTCAGTGATGAAGCTTCCATGCTTCGCACTGAAGTCAATTCCACATCCTAATTAATGGTTTGCTTTTTTATTATTATTTCTTTTCAGGGTTGAAAGAGAACTGCTTTTGTAGCCTTAAGGCACATGGCAGGAAGAGATGGAAACATTTCTTTCATAACCTCTTTCTGATTATAGAGCCCTTTGATCCTAGAAGATTTACATTCCAGTGAAAAACAAAAACTTAAACAAAACAACCATGTGTAATCACTGGTCACTAGTACAACTCAGAATATTTTACCAGGCAGGCTAGTAACACATCAGCAGAAACTCACAGACACATATACAGAAATATCTGTTTACCAAATTATTTAAAAAACATAGTTGAGGAGAAGAAAGATTTCTGAAGTTTTGGCTGCATTGTGTACTTGAGAGAAAGAATTATCATGTTAGCACAGAAGAGTCTGAAGATGGCAGAGTTTGGAGCACCAGGAGAGCAGCACGCTTTCTTGTGTGCTGTGCCATGCCAGCCAGCTTAAAATGACACAGTGACAAAGTGATGGCTTAAAGTTAGATATTTGCTAAGTTGAGAGCTGTTGGGGATCTGCACAGGCACCAAAGACTACATGAGTATAGGTATCTTAAATGCTATTGGTAACATTAAATAATAGTTCCATTTACATTGTCACATAAACATAAATCTCACCCAACCTGCACACATATAGCCGTGCCAAAATGGTTTGTTCCCCTCTGATGCTGAATCTATTGACTTGGAAACTGAAGCATTACTGTTTGTGCATCTTGTTCAACTAAGGGCATGAGAAAGATTGTCATCTCATCTTTATCAAGTCTTTGTCTCTTCTGATCAGAAAGTGAGGAAATCAGAAAATAGATACATATATGAAATTTCAAACTATAACTATAGTAGCTATTTACACATTTCTGTCTGCAAGTGAAAGTCAGAGCAGGATGGAGAGGAAGGATACTGTTGGAGGTTTGGAGGAAGCAACAATCACAGCCCGAAATGGAACAGCCCATTGAGTTAGCCTTGCTATTTCCTCAACTGATACTGCAGCTTTTCAGGCACTATATTCTGAAATGCTCTATGCAGTCTGACTTTAAATAGCTGAAAGAGTGGCATGTCTGCCATCTCCTACCTTGACAGCTATACCTTACTGTTACGAGTTTTCTTGGACATTTAAACTGAAGTCTCACATATAGTAATAGTAAGAAGAACACCATCCACCACCACTTTCTTTACAGTAGCCTGAGACTCTTCACTTACAACTGCCCACAATAATTCTTTATTCCCTTGGAATTTGTGTTTGATATATCAACAGAAGTATTATTATATTTCTGAAATACACAGAATATTTACTTACTAGCAAAACATCATCTAGACTGGGATTTTGCCACCAAATTCTACTGCCGTTCCATGAAGTCAAGCACTTGATGACTCTTTTTTTCCTTATGGATCATTTTCCCAAGTTTTATTTGTTACTTTATAAAAACCCCTTTTTGCTTTAGTCTGAATTTATGCTAACACACAAAAAAAATTCTGAACAACAGCTCTTGCCATAAGTCACCTCATCAAACTAGGATTCCCATGGTCTGAAATCCTAATCACCAGCAGTTTGGAAACTCAGTGCAGCACTTTAAAGCCACCTCATCCAGTCAGACATTCTGCCTCGATGACCTTGGGAAGCTACTGCTTGTTTTAAATGTCAGCTACCAAATTCCCAAATCAGTCACCAATAATTTATATTCCTAGCTGCAAAACTACCTTTTTCCCACTACACTTGATTGCCAAAGCGCTTTTTATCATTCGCTAGGTTCTTAGCTTGAAAGAAGAAAACAAAACCTAATATTTTACTGACACTTGTGGAGCTTTCCCACCCTGCTGGGGAAGCCTAAATACAAGCAGGTTGGAGCAGAACAGGAACAAAGAAGCTGTGCTGGAGGAACTTGCTCTAAAAACACAGCTGAGCATGCCGAGTTCCCAACGCACTGGAGACGCAAACAATAATATAAAGTGAGGATGGAAGCTCTTGCTGTGAAACCTCTTGTCCCCGTGCATCTCTGAGAATATATCCAGACCAGAAGTATTTACACGAAGGCCAGTGTGAGGCTGCACAGCTCAGAGATACAGCCAGAGCATGCAACTCTACATAAAGCCTTTTGTGTTTACGAGGGGTCAGTCTTTTGCTCAGAGTGCCATGTCTTATTGTTTACCCACTGGGGTGCTGCCTGCTGCTCCCTGTTAGGGCCCCTGCCTCTACAGGCATTTCTTGGTACAATCAGTGCAAGCATTTTTTAACTATTACTTACAAAATGGCAGTGGCTTCCCCAAGGCAATATCTTTGTTTCTTTGTACAATGCTGTGATTGTGTAAATTGTCTTGTGTAAGCACATCAGCCCACTCTGGAATTCTTCCTCCCACCCCCACCCCCCACCCCCCTTATGGCCTTTAATTGTTGTTCTTTTATGGTGGCATTTGTTCTTTTGCCATCTTGTCACAAATCCATTCCTGTGGCTACGACACTTTTAAGGAACAGCATGGCTAAGTCTGGCCCTTCAATTTGTCAGAGGTCTGGAGAGAGCTACTTCTGCTTGAGAGAGCTGTTGCCAGCAAACTGAATGAGCTTTCTTGCAGTGTCACAAAAAACTGCAGAGCTCCCTAAACCATGAAGCCCAAAGCAGCCACATGTAGTTTTTATATCACAGTCCTTTCCTGCATATAGCTCAACAAACTGTCTTCTAAATCTAGTGTTGTGACTTGTGACATCAAAGCTGGGTAGTAAGAGAGAGCTTCCGCTCCTAGCATGGTCAAGTAAAGCAAGTCCTTGAATCATGAATGCAGACACTGCAATCCTCAACATTGCATACAGAGATTTCTTCTTCCATTTTTATATACAATGAACCACAAGTGAAACCCAGAATCTGTGAGGAACCTGCAATTTCAAATTTTGATGATTAGACAGTGGCACAGCTCTTCGAAGCATCTTTGTTTCCACCCTTGTCTCCACCTTAGCTGTGATTCCAATTAAAGGACAGTGTTAGTAGTGTATGAGATCTGTCTCTGGATCATGGATCCAACCCCTATTTCCTCAGTTGTTGATACTGATATGGCAAGTTATAAAAGAGTGACCCGGAAACATGTAGAGGCTTCCCCATTTTCTTTTGCTACAAGCAGAAGGGGGTTGGCTGGCAACTGGGCTCTGCTGGCTCAGCACATGTGAGAACCCATCAGGAGATGTCTGTATGAGGGCAGGTTGCTATGAGACAGACCCTCAGGTTTGTTACAGGCCATGCCTTCGGAAACCCAGAAACCATCCCGGTCAGCACTGGCAGCATTACACAGACTGCCAGATATGGCAGCAGTAGCCCCAGCTGGGCCTCAGGAATAAAGTGGTACACAACTGAGCTTGGGCAGGAAAGAGTTAGCCATTGGGCTTTCTTGGAAGAAAGGAAAATTGCACTTAAAAACCTTGTGGCACCTAGGAGGATTGAGACTATTGATGTTTTTAACCAAAGACCCACTCTCCAAGGGAACATCAGTATTGATTTGCCACCAAGGATGTAATCGAGATCTCTGTTTCATAAATGTGTTGGTTCATCCTTAAACAAACAAACAAGACCTACAGAGTTTACTTCTTACCGTTTGTACAATGATAGCCATGTATTCCACTGAACGGCCATTAAGGAATAATCTAAAGCCTAACTAAGGTCAATGGAAAGTCCATTGGCTTCCAGCAAGCTTTGAAATGAACCTAGATGGATCAGATATACTGAATAGATAGAATTTTTACATATGTGCTTGTTATAATACAATCATACTTTAATGGATGCAAGAATTAAAATGTAATATTTAAATATTCTAAGCTACATGCATAAAATAAATTTCTTCTGTTTATCATTTTTGCACTTGCAAATCATGCGGCTAAAACAATTTTAAAAACCTCTCAATATCCTTAAGGCCTGAATACTATAAGTGTTCAGATCAGATATCACAGACAAACCATAAAGCTTGCTAAAAGATGGGAGAAATGACCTTCCTATTAATAAAGTGCATCATCTTCAACACAATAATTTAGAAAGTTTACCTCTTAATGTTAAGTCATAGAATATTAACAGTTATACTATCTGAATGATGCTAGATGAATATGAGGTTATGTTGCTGTTGTCAAGAGCAATTAAAGAGCTTGATGTGGGTTAGAAGTATTTTCCTTTTCTTTGATTGGCATGCCTTTGATATCATCCCTAACATTAGTTTTTAGTCAAATAAAATCAATTAGCAGAAAGCATAAATGCCATAGTTAAAGTGGAAACTGCTTTTGTGACTGATTATCCAGGTCTGCCTCGCTCCCTACTTCTCTCCCTGAACGTACACAAAACTGCTTGCGTGCATTTCTGATGAGCTGAAAGAGCCAAAATCCACATTTCGTAAAAGCAATTGCAGAAGGCTGCAAGTCTCGGTAATCCAGAATGAAATACTCTTTTGCCAGCATAGTGAAGAACAAATGTACCAGCCCCTTCTTTTGACATGTGTCAGCCTCATTGCTCATGTATAAACATCAGAGCTAGTCATTTTCAATTCAGAATTGGATCTGAAGCCTCGGCTCAGGGAAGAGATATTGTACAGGCTAAGACATTATTATTAAACCTTGGCTTTTGCTTCTGAGGCTATGTTTGGCATGTGAGACATAAGTTCAGTCCTCAGCTAAAACGCTTCATGTTTATTAGTATTAATTCATGTTCATAGTGTTTGTGTCCCCCAACACACCAATCACTGAATTTCAAAAGAAACTTAAAGGAGAACTATGGTGTTGGTTGCTAGCTAAAGCTGGCAGGTGCCTGCCTTTATATTCTGCTGTTGTGGTCCCCCTGTTAGCACTGAGGCATAATCTCTTCATCATAGCTGGACTTTTCTGCTAATAATAACAAGAGAGTGTTGGGTTAAAAAGTTTTAGGTGAATTTTTATCTCTCTGCATTTGTTCGAAACTTGGCCTAGCAAACAAGAGCAAAATTTCTGTCATGTTAGTAAAGGAAAATATTGAAAAGCAATAAAAATGGGAAATAGCCCTTTTGGAAATGGCCTAATTGGTCATATTGTTTATCACATATTCTTAGTAATCTTGGAAATACTTGTTCTGCCTATACTTTGGCTTCAGCAAAAGGTATCAGCTGTGCTGTTCATCTTGGTCTAAAAACATAATAGTGTCAACAAGTTCAGTCACAGAACTAAAATACATAGAGAAAGCAGTAGATAGTCCCTGCTTTTTGACTTTTTTCTTTGATAAAATCCTGAAATACACATAGTTAGCATGAAGAGATCTCAAGAGAAGATGTGCAGATGATCTGACTGCAGAGATCAAGTATATGTCAAGATACAGAAAGTAAAGATCACCAGAAAGGTAGAAATTCACTGCTAAATGCAGATTATATCAAAAGGGAAAATTGCACCCTTTTTAATCGCAAATTTCAATGTACTAAAAAGCAATTTAAAAAAGAGATGTACAGCTGTATCCTCCAGTAGTGGTTTCTGCCCTGCCCACCTAGGTCAATGCTATGCCAAGCTGACACAACCAGTGACTGAAGGTGCCTTGCATCATTTGATGTGCAGAGTGGGCAGGCAGGTAGCAGGCTGGCCAGTGGATGGATGCAAAAGGACAAGTATGCATTAATCCAGGGCATGATGCTTTGGGGATTAATCTAGCACATATTTTATATTACTGATGAGAGGGGTTCAACTGGCTTGTGTTATATGGAAGGAGATGAGTAGTAAGGAATTTTCTAGAAAGGTCAGGAACTAGACTTTTGTTTTCTTCCTGGCACAACAGATTTGCATGTTTCTTGCCAGGAAAGCTAAAAGGGAATTAAGCTATCCAGCAAGTCCTCATTTTCCAGGGTGCTCATTGAGGATATTATGCTTGAAATTCTCATGGAGTAAGATTTTTAAATATTCAAATGGTGTTTCTGACAGTGCATATTTAGAAATGGGAATCAAACATGGCATGAAGAAGGCCCAATTACAAATATCTGATGGTTCAAGCTTCAGGTATTCACAACTTTTTCTGTTTCCTTCAATTTCTGGTTTTGATGAGGCTGTCCTATAAACATATATTTCTATCCTCTTCAAACTGAATGCTGAGGACTCCAAAGTTAGAAGGAAAAGATACTCACCATACAGACCGGTATAACAAAGCTGCAGTTGAGGATTATTGAATTAGACCAAGAATAATTTCAGTGGCCAGGCTTATGTGCTGCTGAGCCTGTTTATTTACACACCCTGTAGCTGAAATTTTCAGCAGTTAAGTGCTTAGCTCATTAAAATAACTATTAAGTGGCTGTTGCTATATATTCCCTTCCAAAAATACTTTACCTGGATATCAGCGTTCTACTAGGAAATCCAGATATATCCAAAGAACTGATTCAAAAGCCATCAACCCAATGGCCTATCACACAGAAGATACCTGCAAAGAATTTCTGCTTTCTGTTACTGTGGAATTGCCTGACTTTGGAAGGATGGTAAAAGGCAAGAAGTCACGATGTGGACGCATGCAAACACAGACCTACGTTTTCAAAAAGAGTTTCTTATTTTGGAAAACAAAGCCCAGACATCCTTCCAACTCTTCTTATGCACTAAGTTCTTTGAGGTATCATCCAGAAGATATGGGAGTTCAGTACCCTTGTACAAAAAGGAACTGAACACATCACCTAAAAAGGTTGCAATCCTGAAAATAACTAGTGCAGGGTGGATTTTTAGTTTTCTGAAACTGATACCATGCAAACATGGGCTATCTGGGGGCAGATGGGTGGTTTTTCTGCCCTCTATGTGTCAATTATTTCCCCATCTGAACAAGGAAATGTGTGGATGGGAGTACGTAGGTGCCTGTCTACAGCTCAGGGCTGTGCACAGCATTGCAGGGTTTGCTGCAAACATCCTATCCATTTTGCTAGAGGGCAGCTAAGAAGGCAGGGTGCCAGCAGGGAGTGGTAAAACAGAATAACATGCACATGGTAAATTCTTTTCAAAAATCTGTTACAGTGCTTCAACACCAATAGGGACCAGTCACCAGATATGCATCACCCATGAGAAAAAAGGAATTTCAGTTCTTTAATGTGGTTGAGAATGAAATCAACCTCTACTTGTGCAGAGAGGTGAGAAAAGTGAATACATAAAGCTGACAGTTTTCTCTGTCCTCAGCATAAGTGCAAGCAAAGGAGCTACAACTTCTATTCACGCGCAGATGAAGATTGCTTAGTGTCCCCCACTCTTTTAACATGTTTAATTCAGCAACCTTCAGGACAGCTTTTCTCCATCATCTGCCCCAGCAAAGATAACAGAGCAAAGAGTTGGACTAAAAGAGACTCCAGTCGTTCTGAGAATTTTTCCCAAACACAAATCTTGGCTTGGTCAGAGTGCAAAGAAGGCTATGGGAAAAATACATACAGAATGCAGGAGGCCAGGGAGGCCTGACACATAGTAGTGTCCTTTAGTCTATCACTGCCATGACTTGGAGAGCTGCTCACTTAGAGGGGATAATGAGATCACTTTGAAATTGTGGTCTAAACACTTTTTTTCTCCTCTTTCTCCTTCTGAGCCCAGACTTCCTTCCAATAGCATTTCATCTTCCAAAAGAAACAGTTAAAACCTCCAGGTTTAAAGGGCTATATCATACATGAAGATCTGTAGCCCAATTGGAAAACGAATAATGATTTATTTTGAAGAGATTAACTTGATACCAACAAATCTTTAATTATAAGCCTAGGATCACGAAGCCCAAAATGCACACAAGGGTCTCACTAACTCCAACTGAACTGAGACACAAGGCTTTCCATCTGTATTAACCTTCATCACAGCCCCTGCCTGAGGTGGGCAGCACATTGTCTCTGCCACAGACTATTGAGTGGCTTGCAGAGGAGTAAGGTGTGAACTGAGAAGCCAAGTTTAGTCCCAGGCACCTTCCAGGAAGTCAGCCCTTCCCAGTCTTGTCCTCAACCACAAAGCTCTTGCTGAGAATGATCTCCCCTATGCACACAATTCACTGTAAAAACAGCATTTGAAATGAATATCATAGAAGCTTCTGTTCTTTGAAAATTACATCTGATATCAGCCTACTGGCAAGATGCATCAAGTCCAGGCAGGGGAGAGGGGGAATACAGAGCGGAGGATGTGAACTTCCACAGAGCTCAGTGGAGAACTGTTGTCGTTATTGGCCTGGGTATTGTGGCTTTAAATTACAAATTACTTTAAATTGTAAAAACATCGATAGCAAGCCCTGGAGAAGAATTACCAGAATGGCAGTAAATAAAGAGCATCCTGTCCCTCTTTGTGGCACAGTTAATGTGGGAGGTGATATAAAATCCTAGCTTGGCAAGTGTTGTATGTCAGAGTTGATGAGTTGAAAGGATGTGCATGTACATAGACTCAAACAATGAACTTCTAGCACACAGAAAAATTACTGCAGTAGTTACTTAGATATTGAGCAGCGCAACAACGTTTGCTCTTATACTTTGTACTGCTTCTCCTGCATTTTTACACAGGCTCTTATTATCCTATAAGTGGCAGGTGGCTTTGCAGGGATCCTTGGGGATGGCGTGGTGGGGGAAAGTTAAGCTCACAAAGTACTTCCTTGTCAGACTGCTCACCACCCTGGGAGGAGGACAGATTTCTCTTTCTGTTTTGTCCTGGGTCTGGAGTCCTTGCCTGGGAGTCCCACCTGCTCCTGCAGCTCACATCCCCTGAAACCAGACCCCATCCAGCAGCTGCATAAATCATTAAGAACACGACTGCAGCGGGGTGTCGAGCAGTTGGCAGCACATGGCGGAGCAACTCCCTTCTCCCTTGCACGCCTCCATCTTCCCCTAAAGTAAACAACAGCAGTCCCCACCGTGAACCCGGTTGCGAAACTGCACGGCACTGAACTTTATCTCTGCACCGAATGGGCCTCGCAGGGGCCGTGCGGCCAAGAGCGGCTTCTGCTCTGTGTTTTCCTGCCGCCTTCCAGGCTGCTGCCAGCCAGGGAATTCTTTCCATAGCTCAGGCAGCCACTCTGGGAAAGGAAGCCTGCTTGCACACATGAACGTGGTGGTGTGGGCAGCTTAATGCTTCCTTTTTCTGAGGCAGAGTCAGGTCTGAAAATACATTTAAATAAATTGCTAATGCCCATTTACATGCAGTCAGCTCCATCAACATTTATCCCATGTCAGGTAGCTTGTATTTTCCCCTAGAAGCTCTTAGCATCAAAAAGCAACACAAAAAAAGTAGACCAATCAAGTTGCAAAGTTCAGTTACAGATCAGAGTAGAAACTTCCCTCTGACTAGATAATGCAAACGATTTTTGGCTCAGCCATAATTATAACAACATGTTGTAGACGCTAGTGTGGGGTTTTTTTAAGCTGGAATTTCCAAAATTGACAAAAGCTACCACATCACAAATGAGGAAACCACTTCCTTGGTGAAGAGAGTATGATACAACATTAAATCAGGGGAAAAGAAAACCCTCAAAAAGCCAATATATTCATTGAAGCTATCTATATACAGAAGTGATGGTCTAGGGATCTGAGCAGTAATGCTGTGCAGATGCCTTGCAAACCAAGTCATGTCTAAAGGAATTCTTAAAGTCTTACCCATACAAGACGTTCTGGTTTAAAGCTAGCTCCAGGAAACAGCACTCTGCAATAATGCTTTCGTATAATGAGGAGTTTTTTGGGTTCTTTTTTTCATTCTAATGATTCTAGCAGCCAGATAAAGAATCAGGACCCAGTCCTGCATGCTGAGAGCAAGTTTATCCCTCTACCTCTAAAGATTGCTCTCCTATCAATATTTTTGTTATACTCATTTCTCTTCAGGTGCTGTGACCTGAAGGAAGGATACTGTCTTGAAATAGTTTAAAACTATCTGCAAACATGGAACCTCCACTCAAGTTCTTACAAAATAGGAACAACTGCTCTCATCCTGATTTAAATTTTCTAACTTAAGGGTCTCATTATAAAAGCCTAAACCACTGTTTTGGTTGAAATTGAGCCTTCAAGCTGTATCTGGGCTTTATTACTTGGGTCTTTTCTTTCCCATCTGTCTAGAGATACAGATACGCCTGCATATTCTCAGGCTTTAAGACGTAAAACTAATCTCTGTCAAGGGGGAGAACCAGACAGGAAGAAAAAGAGGACTCTAATTGTGATTAGAACTGAAAATGTATGAAAAGCAAGAGAGGAAGAATCAACTTCAGGAGAGCAAGTCATTCTATCAGGCCTAATCCATGTTCAAAGCATAGGCTCTAAATCTTGCTGTAGCTTTAAGAAATCTCAGGTTTCAGAGCCCAGGAAGATTAGCAGGCAAAGTATTGGTGAGCTCTACCATTCACCGCGTCTTCATTGGACCCTCAGGAGAGAAATCTCAGTTTAATTCTGTTTTCGTAGTAGATTTTTAAGCCTTTTCCCATCACTTTTATTGTGAAAATATGTAAATTTATTACTAAGGTTTTTTGAACTGGGGTCTTTTCTTGTAGCAGAGAGGGAAATAGGGGATGGCAAACAACCTTCCATGGGTGCACATAGACACACTGAATGTTTGAGTGAAATTTGAGGTGACTCACCATTTTAGTGTATTTTGTAGGCCATGTTCCAAAACACCCGCTGTTACACTGTGTGTAACCCTCCTGTAACTGCAGTCAAGCCAGTTGTTGCTCACTATTTGAAATTAATATCACTGCCATCACGACATCTACTAGTACATGACTTTTCTCAATCTATTGTTTCCTCTCCTGTTGGCCACTTCACTATTAGCGATGGAGAGGCATTAGATGCCTCAGACCTTTCCACTTTCCTAATATCCAGGAACTTCCCAGGAACATCTGTTTCTGCCTGTGCTTTCCTACCAGTACCAGGGAGAACTGTTCCATCTCACACACATCATCTAGAGAGAGGAGAAAAAAGGAAAAGATATTTCCTCTCTTTCTTCTTTTCTTTCCACAGCATGAAAAAGTTACTAACTGGGATGGATGTTTTCATGTCTCCCTTGTGCAAAGATACCTAAGTAAACCATCCTTAGCAGCTATATAGCCCTGACATGTCAGCAGGTTGGCTGGCATCTTTGGCTAAAATGCACCTACTCAGGAGTACTTTTTTTTTTTAATGCCTCCATTATGTGTCTTCTTTCAGTTAGATATACTCCAAATGAGTACAGATATGTGGATATATTCCAAAAGAACACTCTCCTCCTGCAGTTAAGCTGAAAACCTGATTAGCACAGGACTATGTTCTCTCAACACATGGCTTTCTCCAGCTTCTAATGTATCATTATAAAAAAAATCAGCTCTTTTTGGAACACAATGGGGTGCTAGAGGTTATAGCAAATTCTAGTGAGTGGACAGAAATTTTCCTCCCTAATTTTGTTTTCCTCAGGGAATTGTGGTTTCCACGTAAACACTTCTATGAGCAGACTCTTTGAGACATTCCTGGAAGAATATATATTCTGCCTAACACATATCCACCATATCTTAGCAGCTAAGAAAAATAATTCTGCAGCCTCACTACACTTCACCACTGTCACCTCAGCCTGGCTGAGCTAAAAATTAGAATAACGAACAAAATAGTGTATGTATGTTGAGAAAGCTATGACTGATAAATTCACTGTTTTTTTTTTTTATTTTGTTCCATCTTTTATGCTGGATTTCTAGCTTCAGGAAATAGTGTTTTAAACCCATGAAATATGGTAAATAAGAGCAGGGATAATATAACGTGATATTCATTCACTTCTCATTGCAGTGTGGAGCAGCAAGCAGCACCAGTCTGTGACATCCAGGGAATCCACTCTAAAATTTAGATAATAAAAATGTCCTTTGTGTGTTTTGAAATTATCTATTTTTGTGTAGGGTCTGATACACATTGTCTTACTACAGAAGATCCCCTTTGATGTCCATGCACATTCCATAAGCCAAGAGCAATACACTTAGGCCTTTGGAGGACAAGGGGAAAAAATGTAAATGTACGTTATTCTTGGAAATAATTTGGATCCCCAGCTCCAGACCAGAGAATCTTTAAACCTGTCTGAGTAATCTATTCAGTGTCTGAGCCCAGCCCAACTCTGGATTTGCAGTTATAAAAAGGACAGAATCCAAACCATGAACCTGGATGTTCATAAGCTCCTGGGCATTCAATATATCTGGATCCACTTTTTTTTATTCTGAGCCCACTCCTAATTATTTGTACAAGACATCTCTGAATCTTTTGGTTTGGGTTTTTCCTCACATGCTCTCACTTATAATGTCAAGGTGCTATAAAAAATTTGTAATGCTTAGTAAGCAAAGCCCTGAGTAGTGAGCCTGGGTGAGAGGACTCAGCGATTTCTTCCACAAATTCCAAGCAGAAGCTCAAGAAAAAAGGGCAGTTCTGGCATTTACAATTATAGGATGTTTATCTTTAAGGTGCGCACCTCCAGTAAGCAGGTTCTGCATTCACCTTGTACATAAGCATTGACATTTTTCCCTCTCAGCAAAATAAGAATTCTTTATCCCAGTGGAACAAAGGGGAGGCAAACAGAGCGAAAGAGTATGTGAGCATGTGTGGAAGAGTTTGCAGTCTGTTCACTTGGTGACTCAAGGACTGTAAAACAAACTGAAGCTTAGTATGACAGAATGGGAACAGAAGAGCTTCATGTCCAAGGGGTGAAATTCCAAACGAGCTGGGTTTTTTGTTAGTTTGGTTTGGTTTTCTTCTCCCCCCGCCCCCCCCAACTTCAAACAAAGCATTTTTCTGGGAAAGTCCACTTTCCTAGTGGAAACCCAAGCCCTAAAGTAGCTAAAATAGCCTTTTCTCTCTCCAGTTGGTCTCTGCTTCGTGGCTTCTTGGAAAGAAGGATTTTTGAGCAGGAAGTCATGTTGGTTAATGGCACAGGGCAGAGCTTCCAGAGGAAAATTCACCTACAGCCACTTTTAAGGTTTGTAATGAGGTGGTTTGCAGCCCTTTCTTTTTTCCCTAGAGAGCAAGACTGAAAATCAGATCCTGATCCAAATCCTGTAGCTCTTAGTTTTCAGACTGCTGAACACTCCCTATTCCACAAAAAGCTTCCAGAGAGATGCTGGATATCAGAATAAGACTACATGCAATAAACTTCTCATACTTCACTAGAATTTTCAAAGGAACCTTAGGAAACCAGAGAGAGTCCCACTGTCTCCCACAGCTGTTGTCTTGCTTTCAGCTTGCAATTCTTTTGGTTTCTAGGCACTCCATATAGGTGTCTTATTCCTTCAGTACAATACAAGCAAAACATCTCCATTTTCTTGTACTGCCCTAATACTAGTAAGTAGAACAGTACGTGTGTTTTTGCAATTGCTTCTGATTTTATATCTGAACCTTGTAGTTCCAGAGGGTATTGTAACAATCTGCAGAGCTTTAAGGAAGTAGGTTAGATTAGGATGAGAACACACCAATTGGCCCTTTATCTATAATCTAGGTGTTTTCTCTAGATGCGTATCAGTAAAGACCTAGCTCAACAGCCATAAACTTCTACTTTCAAGCATTGCATGCATCCTACTGTGTAGCAACCCTTTTGTTACTAAAGATATCTCCTGTCATGTTTTCTCCACTGCCAAGCATTGATTGTTGACATAAGTGTTTCATTTAATAAATATTACCAGTGTATATGAGCATGAGGGGATGATTCAACAGTGTTGGGGGCCACATGGCAGCAGTTCTAACAGGAAGACAAAAGTGATTGCTTCATAGCAAATAAATCAGGCCCCAAATCTAGACAACTTAGAGAAACATCATTTTTGTAATACATTGTCCTGCCTTGGGCTTGCATTAATAATGACAACATATGCATAAGAAGAAATTTGTCAGGACATGCATTTGCATGTCTGTCT
The DNA here is from genome assembly GCA_013401335.1 of Brachypteracias leptosomus. Lineage (NCBI taxonomy): Eukaryota > Metazoa > Chordata > Aves > Coraciiformes > Brachypteraciidae > Brachypteracias > Brachypteracias leptosomus. The sequence continues at coordinate 312,046 of VYZX01002675.1, read as the reverse complement.
GTTAAAACGAAACATACAGTGCCCACAATCGGGAACTGATCCCAGAGTGAGGACACCCGGGTTCTCCTCCCAGCCCTCCTTCTACCTTGCACTTCTTTTCCATCCATCCATGCATCAGTTTCTCCTCTGTAAAATGGCGATCATGACATTTGCCTCCTCAAAGCAGCCTCTGGGTCTGTGTAAGCTCATTATAAGAAGACTAATCAAAAAGCCTTTTCCGTGTACTGTCCTATCAGCTATACCTTTTTAAAGCCTTTCTTTAGAATCAAAATTATTGAAGCCTACCAACTGTGCCACCTACAGCTGAATTTCCTTGGCAACCAGTTAAACACATTAAGCATGTGACCAAAACTCATAAACAGTCTTGGCGAACTCACTATGATCCTATTCCTTCCATATTTTTTTTTTCCTGATGTAGAAAACTGAAAACAGACTTTCACAGTTAAATTAATAAAATCTACTCATTCTTGAACTGGTATGCCAAAAAAGATCAGCCTTTTTATAGCAAAACCCCTCCATGGGTAAATACCAAATTACACAAGTAGAGAGGTGCACTACTGCCCCTTACTTTGGTACTCAAGGACTCTAACTCAGCTGCTAGGCTGTCATAGTGTTTTATCCAATACACAGTGTTTCTGTGAGGTATAAAAAAAAAATAAAAATTGAAAGACCACAGTTTTATAGATGCCTACAATGGAAGAGAAACGATGAGACGTTTATTCATTCAGGAGGACCACATGCTCAAAAAGTAATGGCATTTGCATCTTTGTGGTTATTCATGAATGGAAAAGCATTCAGTGAGAGGAATGAACGTTCACAGAACCTCTGTAAAGAAGTCCTAATGTTTAAAAATTTGATTGTCAGCAACAGGTTGATTTGTGGTAAGAGTCTCTTTCTAATTCCTGAAGGGTAAGTTTGCCACATTACTACTGGATGAATTCCAGAGAATCTTAATTTGAGGCTGAATAATTAAATGGTATTTTAATTATTAAACATCTGTGTAAGTCATAAATCCTGTCTGTTCCATGAAATTTTTCTGATAGACTTGGGTTATAGATACTATTACTTTCCATAATTTGGGTTGAATAGGTGTTGTACTGTTAAGTACTGTGAAAAGTGCTTTTTCAGCTACCTGATGCAGACAGGACTGACCCCACTGCAGACCCTGAGTCTTTGAACATTAAAATCTGTCTGGGCCAGGAATGCAGCATGAGCAAATAGCAGAGCCAAGTTAGACCTGCAGGATTACTGTGTACTCTTGCTGGATGAAAATTCTGGTTTTAAATGGACTCTGAAATAAATATTTAGCTATAGGCCTTTGAGAGTCCTGGTTTGTTTGGGTTTATGTTCTACACCAGCACATCACAGTATTTGGTAATTTGCATCCCTTGGGGTGGCTTCCTACTTAAAGCATTACACAAAGAATGCATTTTCAGGCTAGATTTCCAGTAAATAACCCTGCAGTTCCAGGACACGAACTAAAATAGCAGCATGCCTGCAGATCAATGCCACTTTAGTTAGGTTCAGATCTATCTCTATTATTTTGATCACATTCTCATCTGTCCCTCCCTCAACACTACCATCTTGTCAATGTCCTTTTCCTACAAGCATGTTGGTTTTCACTAAGTTCTCCACAACCCCATCTTTGCTTGCAGCTCTACTCTCATGACATACTACACTGTTGCTTAATTCATGCTTTCAACCCTTTCCACAAAGTCATCTTCCATCAGATTCACAATTGATATATAATTTCTGCCAACACTGACAAAAGCCTGGAGATACCCAGCACCCACTCTCATAGTGTTAGACAGGAACAGCCTCAAAAGAGAGGCCTCTTAATGAAGAACAATGACTAAACAGATACTTCTAGAAGTTTTAAAAAATCCTCTAGTGGATGTAAAATCTTAAAACAACATGGCAAAGATACACTTTATGAGTTGTAGTTGTCACATGTCTGGCATAATAATGTCTTTTATTAGTTGCAAAAGAATTTTTACAATGCTTAACTCATTGTTCTCACTCTTTATGAATCCCCGATTCTGGTTTCGAATCCAATTCAGTTCTGAGTCATTTGAGTGCCAAAGATTGGAACTATGCATTGTATAATGCATATTTCCTTTAAACCTTTTCAGTGTGTTAATTTCTAGTTCAGTTTAACACCTTCCTCTGCAAAACAGCTAGAAGAACTTCCAGCTTACCAACTCTGCACTTCTGTCATGCACTCCTTCACTTACTGTGTCTAAGTAGTCCCAGTATTTTTATCTGACCTTCATTACAGTCTTCTGAATCTCTTTGGTTTTGTTTTCAAGGTGCTTTCTGCAGTCCCTCACTTGCCACTTGATTTTCTTCTCTCTCCTTATTTTCCTTTCATCACTGAGTGTTTCTCCTCCTCTCTTCCACCGAACCACATCAGGAGGAGGTATCACTGAGCAGAAGAGAAGCTTCTCTCTCACGTTTGTATAGCTTTACTACTACTGCTCGCTTTTCCAGGACAGTACTTTCACTTTCCCCATATTTCACACTGCAGACACAGCTTGGCCAGAACGTAGCACATTTTCCAGTCACAGATGTCTCTATAGGATGCATGCCTGGTTCTTGGACATGTGGTAGAAGGTGGTTTTTTTTTGTTGTACTTCAACTAATACAAACGATCCCAAGCCAATATAAAGCAAATGTCTTTATTCTCTTTTCCTCATACTGGAAGATCAGGTCTTTCTGACTGCATATGTTTGCCTCAGTACTTAGATGAGGAAAGGCTGATTATTCCAAATAAACAATTATTAGATATTCCATTAAAGGAAAATGACTGAATTTTTAATAGCCTCCCTTTCAAATACCAAGACATGTGGCCGCAGCTTTGGTCTTACAGTAAGTGAAAAAACATATGTTTCCAAGGTCATGAATTTACAGTTAGATCCTTGTGTCTATGAAGATTTTCGCAGAATCACAGAATGTCAGGGATTGAAAGGGACCTCAAAAGATCATCTAGTCCAATCCCCCTGCCGGAGCAGGAACACCTAGATGAGGTTACACAGGAAGGCGTCCAGGCGGGTTTTGAATATCTCCAGAGAAGGAGACTCCACAACCTCCCTGGGCAGCCTGTTCCAGTGTCCTGTTACCCTCACTGAGAAGAAGTTTCTTCTCATATTTAAGTGGAACCTCCTGTGTTCCAGTTTGTACCCGTTACCCCTTGTCTTATCATTGTTTGTCACCAAGAAGAGCCTGGCTCCATCTTCGTGACACTCCCCCTTTATATATTTATAAACATTAATGAGGTCTCCCCTTAGTCTCCTCTTCTGCAAGTTAAAGAGACCCAGCTCCCTCAGCCTTTCCTCATAAGGGAGATGCTCCACTCCCTTAATTATCTTTGTANCATTGATGAATATATTGAATAATACTGGCCCCAGTACTGACCCTTGGGGCACTCCACTAGTTACAGGCCTCCAACTGGACTTTGCCCCATTGACCACGACTCTCTGGCTTCTTTCCTTCAGCCAGTTCGTAGTCCACCTCACTACCCGTTCATCCAGTCCACACTTCCTCAGTTCAGCTGTGAGGATGCTTAAACTTCAGGGGAATTTCCAACTGTACTACAGGTCATCCTGCATGAATCTAAGATTATTCACCCCTAAAACTCCAGCTGACTGGTTTTAACTTCTGAAAGAGAAAGTGCAGTTGCATTGTAGAATCTAAGTACTTTTAACAAAAATAAGTCCATGGGACCTGGTGAGGTGCATCCCAGGCTACTGAAGGAATTGGCTGATGCAGTTGCTGAGCCACTCCATAATATTTGAGAAGTCCTGGCAGTCAGGAGAAGTCCCTAGCGACTGGAAAAAGGGTAACATCATGCCCATCTTTAAAAAGGGTAAAAAAGAAGACCCTGGGAACTACCACCCTGTCAGCCTCACCTCTGTGCCTGGGAATGTTATGGAACAGATCCTCCTGGAGGATATGCTAAGGCACATGGAGGACAGGGAGGTAATCCTAGGTAGCCAGCATGGCTTTACTAGAGGCAAGTCCTGCCTGACCAACCTAGTGGCCTTCTACAATGAAGTGACTGCATCAGTCGACAAGGGTAGACCTATGGATGTCATCTATCTGGACTTCTGCAAGGCCTTTGACGTGGCCCCCCACAACATCCTTATCTCTAAGTTGGAGAATTATGGGTTCGATGGGTGGACTGTTCAGTGGATAAGGAACTGGCTGGATGGTCGCATCCAGAGAGTGATGGTCAACGGCTCAATGTCCAGATGGAGGAAGGTGACGAGTGGTGTCCCTCAGGGGTCTGTGCTGGGACCGGTGTTGTTTAACATCTTCATTAATGACATTGACAGTGGCATTGAGTGCACCCTCAGCAAGTTTGCGGATGATACCAAGCTGGGGGGTGCAGCTGATATGCCAGAGGGACGGGATGCCATCCAGAGGGACCTGGATAGGCTGGAGAGGTGGGCCCAGGTGAACCTTATGAGGTTCAACAAAGCCAAGTGCAGGGTCCTGCACCTGGGCCAGGGTAACCAGCACTATCAGTATAGGCTGGGAGAGGATATACTGGAGAGCAGTCCTGTGGAAAGGGACTTGGGGGTGCTGGTGGATGAAAAACTGGATATGAGCCACCAATGTGCAATTGCAGCCCAGAAGGCCAATCACATCCTGGGCTGCATCAAAAGAACTGTGGCCAGCAGATCAAGAGAGGTGATTCTGCCCCTCTACTCTGCCCTGGTGAGACCTCACCTGGAGTACTGCGTCCAGTTCTGGAGCCCCCAGCACAAGAAGGATGTGGACATATTGGAGCGTGTCCAGAGGAGGGCCACCAAAATGATCAGGGGAATGGAGCATCTCTCATATGAAGACAGGCTGAGAGAGCTGGGGCTGTGCAGCCTGGAGAAGGCTCCAAGGGGACCTTGTAGTGACCTACCAGTATCTGAAGGGGGCCTACATAAAGGCAGGGGAAGGTCTATTCAAAAGGGTTTTTAATGATAGGACAAGGAGTAATGGTTTTAAGCTGGGAAAGGATAGATTTAGATTGGATATTAGAACGTTCTTTAACATGAGGGTGATAGATCAGTGGAATGGGCTGCCCAGGGAGGTGGTGGAGGCCCCATCCCTGGAGTCATTCAAGGTCAGGCTTGATGGGGCTCTGAGCTGCCTGACGTAGGTAGAGATGTCCCTACTTGTGTAGGGAGGTTGGACAAGATGACCTTTAGAGGTTCCTTCCAGCCTAAAACATTCTATGATTCTATGATTCTAAGCATGTTTTCAGAAATCAGAACACTGCATATCTGTTGTCAAGAAAACAAAAAAAAAGAAAAAAAACTATGAGGAGAAGCACAAAGTATTAATAAGGTGATATTTAAGACACTGTTGTCTCTGATCAGAACTGGTTACTGAACTGGTCCCTGCTAATGATGGAGTATTCTCATGAAGAAATACCAGCAGTTAGTCACAACAGAGTGGCTCAGTTTACGTCAATGCAGCCAGCAAGTACATTGGCAGATCTACACTTTCAAATTTTTTTAATGCATGGATTTTAAATACAATGGGAAAAAGTGGTTGCTTAGTCTGATCATATCAACTTCCTTGATATTTGCTTTTATTTCTTCCTTTCACTTTCCTTTTTTAGACCATTGCTATGCAATGGAAAAAGGTGCAGGGCGAGGAAGGAGAGAAAGAAGGAGAAAGGAGCAACTGCTTTCCTTGGCTGGCCCAATTCAGGCAAATTCAAAGAGCTCTTCTGATCAATCTTGCATATAAGATTTTCACTCTAGTCAGGATCCAGAGAGCAGTGTCTCAGTGCTCCATGGTAAAAGAGGAAATGTCACTTTGAAACAGTCTTCCTGTACTTGGTGTTATTTTTTCACAGCTTAAGAGCTAAGATAAAGTGGAAAAGTAAATTGGTCAGTTTATGCATAGGCACTGTTTCTAGAGAGCAACACTCCCAAGGAGAAGCAGCGGCTGCAACAGAGGACAACCCACAGCTGGCATCAGGGTGCTGTGCACAGAAAAAATGGGATGCCTGCCAGTTCTCAAACTGATCGAGACCAAAGCCTTAGGTATACAGTCTCTAACTTCCGCAGCTGCTAGGAAAGTCTGTGTTACATCAGTAACTTTATAGGTCTCCTACAACCGTTCATCCCAGTCAGTATCACAATTTTGATTTTAATTGCATTTGAAGTGAGCTCAGCAGAAAAACATCTTTATTCTGAATGATGGACAACTGTTTACTTCCAAGATTTATGCAACCCAATATGCACATCACAAGAAGAAAAGACAACGCCCACTCTCACCAATCAGTCTTTTCTTGTATTTCTGGTGCATGTGAGCAAGCATTATAAAGCCCTACAGCAAAAACGTCATAAAATCCTCATTCTCAATGGAACAGTCATAGAGCCTAGGAATTAGCCATTTTCCTGTTTGTTTATCCTAATATCCATTTTACTTTAATGGGTAGCCTAACAGGGAATTTTTTAAAAATACATTTTTAAGTGTAAATAAAAAGCAGAATTATTCATTCCTAGCACAGTTTGTCTCAGAAACAATCACAGATTCTGTGGCATCTTGCAATCTTGGCAGCTGTACTGTCATTTTATATGGGAATATAGATGCATGTTTGTCCTGAGAGCTCCCAAATCCCCACATTCTCCATAGGAAAGAATGGGACAGGAAATTTCTGTGTTACTGGGCTCTTTGGTGCAGCTGTCTCTTTTGCTTTCACACATATTTCTACAGCAGGATGAGAGCCATCTTAAGCAATGGAAACAAAATCTCATTCAGCAATGGCTCTTTTCTCTTTTGTCTACTCTAAAATACTCTGAGTGTTAGGAAGAGTAACAAGCACTGAACTTTTCCCCACATACACAACTCACACAGAGGAATGAAACTGGGTTGAAATAAGAATATTTCTTCTCTCAAAAAAATAAACCAGTTTAAGTTCAGGTTCCTTCAAATTAAGTTTATTATTGGAGTCATAAGACCACAATACAGCAAAATTTACCTGATTTCATTATCATTTTTAACATGTTTTCAGAGTTAAATATGTATTTAAGAACTTGCTTGAGTGATCAGGCTTGTTACAGAAGATACACACAAACACCTAGATCTCAGCTCACGTGCCTATAGCTTTAGATATCAAGCGCCAAATACACAGCCTTTACTTCTGAAATATTTTGCTATATTCTGCGGTCTTTCATCCTTAAGTTCAACGAGAGCTTTCCTTGTTTGGTAACAGAACTTAATCCATTTTTCCTCCCATTTGTATGCTTATGCTTTTTATTCTGTTTGACCCACATTGCTGTAATAAGAAGAGTCTAAAATTTTTAACTTTGCCTTACCACATTCCTATTAAGCCAAAAGTAACTAGCAATCCATGGGGAGGTGCGAGGAATAAGAAAAGCAATGACATGTCCTAAGTGCCATAGTGGAGTTAAACCCTCTTCCCTTCAGCTCCTGTTCTAGCTCTGGAATTATTTTTTTTCCTCTTAACGCATGTTCTCCTTCAGACATATTTTGTGCTTTATATTAAAAAAATATAGGTAGACAGAGGCCTACAGTGAGAAATAGAAAGTTATGCAACTCAGTATTTTGCTTAAATATTTTCTGAGTAGAATTTTTGGCTTTTGTTTTGTGATATAATCTAAGAAACAATAGTGGCTTGCTAGAAAAGATAAAGAATACATACAAAAGGAAGAAAGAAAGAGGCAAACAAAGTGCTAAAGATGTAACAAGACCACAGGCATGACTTTTCTGGAGGGGCTACAAAGCTTGAACCAAGCCTGGCACTGGCAGCAGCTGCTGTCTTAAAAATGTACAGGGACTAGGATATCCCAATGATTAGCACATCTCTCTGAAGTGACCTGTTTTATACATATTTAAGATGGCCTGGGGAAGGATGTTCAGCGATTTCCAAAAATGTCAGGCTTTTTGAAGAATCTGACAACAGGGTGCCTAGGAGGTAAGACACTGGCACTCAGGCTTATCCCAGTGTGTACAGGAGAATTGTTAATTCAAAGGGATGTACTTCAACAAAAGCACAATAAAAAGAAGGCGCAAAATATTACTGGTAGTCAATAAGTTCTGCATCAGTTACAAGACACTCACTGGAAGAAATTTTAAAACTCCTAATTTCTTAGCACTTTATATTCAGTTCTCCTCAAACCAGATACCGATTGCAAGCTAGAAGAAGTTACTACCTTTCTATTTACATTCATCCTAATGGGAGCTGTATCTTACTCCCACTGACTTCTACAGTACAACTGCTGCCATTGGTGAAGCCCGATTTGAAACCACACGGGTCGTTCAGTGCTCTGTTATCTGATTTCCCTGGGGATTATGAACAGTGTGGTTTGCCTGTACCATAATCTGTTTACACCTTCTGACACGAAAACACACAGCTCAAAAGGCATGTAACATGAACCACTATTTAGGCCTGAACTTCAATTAAAAAAAAAAAAGCGCATCAAGCAGTTGTAGCAGAAACAACAAACATCCATATTTTGATGTATCTTTATGTAGAATAAATTAGAACAATGTAACTGTCTTAAAACCGCTCACATTTTAACTGATGACATTTTGAACATAGCATACAATCTCCAGATACAGTTTATTGAGAATAAACAAGCCAAAAGAAGAGGGGAGTAAACTCCTTGGAGTCCACTACACATGATAGACACGAGCACTGTAGAAATCTGCTGATAATCTGCTTTTTGGTTTGTGTTCTCAGTTAAATCTACTTCACTTCCTACAATACTGAACATTATGCAGTCCTTTGAGGTCCCCCTCTAGCCATAAATCCCAGGCAGGAAACAGTTTTCAGACCTAGGAGGAAAGACGGTGTTTCATTTTCTATAGCCAACCCAGAGTAACCAGGTCAAACAAAGTTTGTAATTGAAGCTTTTGAAATCCAGGATATAATTGTGTATGTTTTTCTGTTTGTTTTGTTACCGGTTAACCGGATGCAACAAATAAAACTGGTTTTCTTTATTTTCTCTCTCTGACCGTCTCTTTGGGAGCTCCTCTTTGGGACCCAACCTCTCCATAAGCCAGTGCTTGAGGTCATAGCTCCCTAACTTTAAGACATTTGCTGGGTCAGATGTACTTGAAGAGAATCAGCTGCTTGCAGCAAGCGCGTTATTAGAACACTGGAGTCAGAGAATTGTTGAAGGTCTCTCTCTCTTTTTCTATCTAACAAATACATATATCCATATATCCCATTTAAAATTTCTTGTCTTGATCAGAACTCTGTCTCCAGTGCTGATGAAGAGCACGAGATTAGGAGTTCAAACTCTTAAATGTTTGAACTGCAAGCTATAGTAATAATAGCAAAACAAACCAAAACAAAATATTGCTTTCACTTCTGGCACTAATTACTGAATTTGCTCTGTACTGTGTTCTAATTTATGAAAAATCATAGAAGATTCAAAAAAAAAAAAATATCCTAGTTTAGTGGGTCAAACAGTTTGATGAGCTGTACTTTGTGAAGACAAAGTCCCTTCTCAATGTCTGAAACTGAACATCCAAATTCAGAGATTCTCCAAAGCACTAGCTGCTTACAAAGCACTTGATGGCTCTTCTTATACTCATTTAAAACATTTCATTGTTTCAGTGGCACACATCAGAAAAAGGAAAATAAATATCCAGGATTCATGCTCATCTCTCCAATAACAAAAATGTGTATACAGATGAAGAGGAAAAACTTATTTAGTAAGAAATTATTTCTTCTGTTTAAGCCTTGTCCTAGAGCTCTTTCAAGCCACCTTTTACATACCATAAATGAAATGTTATTCTAAAATAGAGCAGTCAGTTTTTACAGTAAGGAAAAAATCTGCTTGGAAAAAAATACACTAGGCTTGATTCAAAACTTGCACACTGGAGTGCCAGGTTGGCAGTGGTTGAAAGTGCAATGAATTGAAAGGTTTCCATCTTGCCACTAAGCTTTAACACAATGTGTTAGATATTCATACTGCTTTGGCAAAGACCTGCAGCCCCAAGTGTACTAACTTCTGTCAAGCTTTTGAAACTCTCATTCGGGTGCTTGAAAAAGCAGAAAGTACAAGGGAATTGGTAACATACCCCTCAGGAAGTACCTAAAAGCCAGTCAAAATTGCAGTACCTGTATTTAGGGGATTACAGTAAATATCCTTCCATATGTCTATATGTCTATAATAGAGCTTAAGAGGGAAATGCTAGGAGCTAGATTCAGTTGCTATAAAGCCACTTTTTCCCATAGATACCAGTTTAGACTGTCTTAAGGATCAGTACTCAACCATCTTCACCAAATCTACAGTTATGAAAATAGATAGGAAAGATCATCATATATGAAATGCCCTTTTAAGCTCTGTCCACTTCATCCTCTGTCATCCAATATACTTTATTCTTTCCATGTATACTAACAACTAATTTCAGTTATGCACTTATTCATTTCAAATCTGCTAAGACAGAAAACATTAAGAGGGCAAGGTACACTCAGAAACTGATGCCATCTCTCTCAAGGACTGTAAGTCTGTCTCTATGCTTTTGCAGTAAACAGTCGTAATATAAAAATAAGAATAAAGGAGTAAACAAACAAATTCATTAATTTAAGCAAGAGTTACATTTTCTATTTCAAAGCATTTTCCCTGTATTTTATTCTATTTACATCATAGTAACAAGATCACAAATTGGTTGAAGTTAAGTATTCATTTGACAGGCCCCAGGGAAAGCTCTTCTCCTTGTCTGGAGAGGCTGTACAATCTCTGTGGCAGTACCACAGTTGTACTTCTTCCCCACAGCCAAGCCCAGGTCTGAGGGGAGCCAGCACAAGCTGCCCAGCCTTGCCTGCAATCCTGTCTCTGCCCTTGTGAGATCAGTGTGCAGGAGAGAGCGAGCTCTGGTAATGGCTTTTGTCACAGGAATTTGTCTTTCAGGAACTGGATTGAAAAGCCTGTCTTGATAAGTCACCAACACAAGCAGCATGCTTAAACCAAGACATCTCAATAGAGAAAAAGGAGCCTTTTACAAAAACACTCTTGCTAATCTACTTGGTATTATTTGAGACTCCAAAAAGTGCAAGTCTGAAAACAAAAATATCTTTCCTATGCTACAAGTAATTTTGATTTAATCTCCATCTTTCAAGTTAGAAGGCAAAGTGTGGGAAACATACCGATTTTCACATAGCATCTGAGGGTCTTATTGTTCATTATCTCCACTAAAAATAAGAAATACGGAGTGTTTAGTCACTTGTGATTTTTTTCAGTGGAAGTGAATTACAATCTAACACTGATGCTTGGTTAACACATTCACAATGTGGTTATTAATTCATTCCTTTGTCAGCTGTGCTCTATCAGATACAGCACCCTCAGACTATATTTCTGGAAAGCAAGGTCAGAATGGAACTTGGAAAAAGATATCACCTCTGGCTCAGGGCATCCCTCAATTACAAATTGGTGGAGGTTGAGAGAGCATACTGGAGTAAATACTGTCAGCTTGGTCTTTTACTCTCCTGTGATATCCACCTGTGGCCTTCAAGGGACTGGACTAGCACCTTTGTCTGGCCTAATACAGCAATTACGACATGTATGTGTCCGCACAAAGTGAAGCTGTTTAATGAAAAATATAACTGCCTTTAGTTACAATAAAAATAAAAAAGGTCCAACTCATAGAAGGCAATACAGTTACCATAGCTACATTAACAAAAAAAATGAAGGTATTAGGCATACTATACTGTAAAACAAAATCTTGACACAAACCACCTGACTGATTGCTGATAACAGGCACTGTTCGAGATGCAATTCAAATACTAGATAATAACAACCTTAAAAATTCTTCACAGTTTGTGAAGAGGGAAATAGGCTCACAGCTCATTTATTACATATTTGGAAACAAGGAAAGGTTAGTTAGAAAACCACAGGGAACCTTTTATTTTCAAATACAGTTTAAGTGTTATTGTTTTTTACAAAAGAGGAAAAATGAAAGTTGAGACTGTACTTCATAGCATCAAGGGTGATAAAAAGGATGCATTGTTTTAGCATTTGGCACAGTCTTATCTGGTTTTAGAGTCAGAAAGTAGCACAATACTTTGACAAAATAAGACAGTTAGGATTTTTAGCATGCCATCAAACAGATTAACATGTAAACTTACTCATCATGTGCCTCTCGATTTCTGAATGGAATTACCAAGCGCATGTTTTGGGATGTGTCAGCGTGGTCCTGTACTTGTCTGTCACACAGAACAATTGGGCATGAACAGGTCAATGTGCAAACACACTCGACTTGGTTTCTGAAGTATTGGCTCACACTGAAAGTCCTGTCTACTGCATCTGCTGAGAATTTGCCTTCTTAAACACTTTTTGATTTCAGTGCTGTCAGGATTCAGCTCTTCTGTGTTAATGATAACACATACAGTAAGAAAAAGAAAGGAATACATTTAACATTAAAACCCTGTGAAATGTACACTAGAAACACAGTGATACTCATCTTTGAATAACATTATGTGTATCAGTGCTGCACACAAGGACTACCAAATCACAAAGGGAAGAGGTGTAAGGACCCTTTCAGCCTCTGCAGGAGACAGAAAAGAAAAAAAAAAGGAAAGGCACATGCCCTTTTATCGTACCTTAGGCCCAGAACATCTGGTATCAGCATCTCTGGGTTTTTTTAAGAGGTTCTTTAGAAGAAACTGAATAAACAGAGGATGCATCAGGGCATCTAAACTCTGGCCAGCAGTTTAAGGTTTTGAGTATAGATGGGATTTGAACAGTGATATAAGCAGATTTTTACTCTTACTAGCAAATCTAGAATGAAGCCTGTAGATTGTTTCAAAACTTCATTTCTTTTTGAATGGCAGTTTTTGCTGAAGTTTTACTTTAGCAAAATAAATTATCTACAAAGACTACATTAGAGGAGGTTTTTTCTGCAAAACATCCATTCCCATGCACTTACCATCCCTCTCAGGAGGGGTAAAAACTGCAGCAGACATGACTATAGCAGACATCCTTCATTAAAACAAAAGGAGAACCACAACCTGATGTTTCTAATGTGTGAACAGGACAGCTACCTCATCCACCACCTTTTGAAGACAACAACAGGAGCTCTTTTATGGATTTCCATAGTCTCTGCCCAACTCCAAGTTCATACATACATGTAGGTGCAATGCAGAAACTTGCTCTGACTGTGTTGGCAGCCAAACTTTATTAGAATACAGGTCTCCAAACACTGATGTCTTGCTCTTAGACCTCATCCTTCTCAAAGTTGAAAATTAATTGCCAGGAGGGGTTTGGATTTTTTTTCATTATTTCACATTCCCTTGCTCTTCACTGCTTTCTGGCTTTGCCAGTGAAAGTACCTACTGCTCTCCGGCTCTTGCTCCCCTTCTCTGATCTCTATGGTTCAGATGTTTGCATACACTTTGTAGAATTCTGCAAGTTTCTTCCAGCCATGTCAAAGCAAACTTGAACTCACAGCCTTCTCAGGCTTTCCCATCACTGCTGACACTCTCTTGGTGATCTGCCTGCTATGAAATTTTTGCTGGGGTTTTCTGACCATTTTTGCACATCCACTGTGTTACAGCTAAATAAGCTATGGATGCCAAAGGGAAAAAAAAATCCCTACATTGCTTTCCCTTGGTTGATTGCATGACAGAGCTGTTAAAATACAAAGACAGAGAAACAGAGAATGGGGAAAGGGCAGAAAGAGAGAGGAGCAGTGTGCGTGTGTGTGTTTGACAGCACAGGACAACTGTAAATGAAGGTGGTCTTAGCGAAATGAAGTACTGTCTCTTTAAAAATAAAATGAAAAAAATACCCTTAGTGTTTTCTTTAGTCTTTTTAATTCTTTGGCAGTCTCCCAAAGATTTCACTGTCCTTGTCTCCAGCATCTGGAAACCATCAGGGTAAACAATAGAGTGCTAGGAACTGGAACCCCTGCCTCAGTTCCCATGGGACCTCGCTCTGGAGAACATGAGAACACAAACCATTGGACACCATGTGGTCAATTACTTCAAACTAACAAATCTGTGTGCCTTCCTATTTTTTGTTTTCCTTGGCACCACATGACCCTTTCACAATGGAACCCAGCTGTTGAAAAAGCCAGACATTTTCTTTTTTAACCTCTTGCTTACTTTTGTGCTTGCTTTTCACAGCAAGCTTAGGGTTGGCATGTGCCCTAGGTAAAAATGTCCCACTTATTAAAGTCCTGGCTGGCTGTAATGTTTGCCTGTATTAGTCAGCAGAGAAGCTCGAGAGTATTAACTTAACAGGATCGTACTGCAATGAGGACTCCACAGGTGGTCCTGTGTTTTCTGGGTTTCCTGACATTGCATGCCAGCACTTAAAGCAGATACACCAGGACACTTTTATAGCCTGCCTGTTTTGTACAATCGATAATTGCATGTGCAGTTATGACCTACATCTTAAAATTTGTTCCTAGTGCAGGTGCTATATTGGCAAATGCAAAGAGCTAAAGTCATCTCAAAACCAAGGACCGTTGAGGAGAGCTGCCCCTTCCAGTGTTGTGAAACGAACTTTACTATGGATTAACCATGCTAGCTCCAGGACTAAAGCTGGTGGTCACTGGCAAGGAGGGGTGGTTGACAGGTCCTTGTTCTTTCCAGGCTTCTGTTTCAAAAGAAAATCTCTGAACTGTGTGGAATGGTTCAGTGTTACTGACCACACACACACCAAGACTCATATACTACATTTAGATGCAGCATCTTATTCTGTGTTTTACTTTCATCAACTTCCTCTGAAGAGTGAAGCTACTAAACAGAATAAGATTGTGTAAGAGATTTAGGGCTTCATCTTCAAATCACCTTTAAAGATGCTGAACATTCCTATCACATGCTGAAGAAAAGCAACTGACTTTTCATGTATGAGTAATCATACATGCTTCTAGATTCACAATGTTATTTCAAAGAGAAAGATAGGTAATGCTACAGTTGGAAGACAGGATTAAAACAAGAACATGTCATGTAGTTGGATCTTTGCAGGTAGCAATGTATCCAGAGGTGTGGTCTTAATTGTATTTTGGTGCTGAACTTCATCAGCTTTGACCTCAGAATGTCATTGTTTATCTGCTGAGCAAAGACACTTATCAATTTGTAAAGGTTAGGAAGTTGGCACTAGTATGGTCAGTAGACTTGTTCAGGGCAACTAGATTTATAGTGCTAGCTATTTTGATCAAATCCATTTCCCAATGTGAAAGGGCTATCACACAAAATTGACCCAACCTATCTCCACAGGTTGATTGGCAAGGCTGGCCTTGCCTCTGACTACAGAAGGGACTTTGGAGGGGTTAGCTGTTCAAGCCCTGACATCTTGTCTAAGCACTGAGCACTAAGCATGCTTTATTCATTTCCAGGGTGCTATATTGAACTATACTACCTAATTTCTATTAAGATTACAGAATTCTGTAGAAACTTAGGGCCCTGCCATTTTTTTTTCATTTCCAGCAAGCAGTGCAGGTTTGGTTTTTTTTCACCCTCTTTGGATTTATATATAAAACTTTTTCACTGTAATGAACTCACATTAAAATACAACACAATACAAACAAAATGAAACAAAATAATATACGTATTTGCTGTGAGCTGCAGATACCAACCATAATTACAAAAGTTGACCAGTTTAAACTTAAAGGCAAACAAACTAGGAGATCACTTGGATAGGCTGAATAAGGAGAGAATGCTTTAAAATGTCACATGCAAGCTTGTTAAAGATACACTGCTGATCCTAAGACTAATGAGATGGATGCCTGGAATTAATGGAATCTGGTTCCTCCCCTTTCAGTGAAGCACAATGTGTATTTTGCATATAATTTTAAGTTACATTTCTTTTAAGAGAGATGAAGATGAATCATTAAATGGGTTTGCTGGAGGAACTCTTACTGTAGGATCTAGGTATTAAGCCATTTTGTGGCCAGTAGTATGAATTTATTTTTTTTTTAAACCCAGATCCAGCCTATAGCTCAGCAGTAATACCAGGGAAGCTTTTTTCCCTTTTCTGCCAGTGGTTTTTGATGCCAAATGTCTGAAAAATTGATTAGCATGACACTGAAAGGGCAGAAGCAGGTAGGGGGAAGGGGAGGGTTAAGACAATGCAGTAGCAACTTAAACAGCACAGTGCATACTTAATTTTTTTATATTTATGAAAGGGTTGGGTAATCGTATGCCTTAAGTTCAAATCAATCTACTACTTTTCTATGAGAACATCTTGGACAGCTTCTTGTCTGGCTGACAGATATTCACAAAAGTATAGATAAAAATGCAGTTTTTTGAAGGAATACTTTTGCCTGGGGCAAGAAAGATATGTCTTATAAGAATTAAAGGAGTCTGCCTTAGATAACTGAAGTAGTCCCAGCACAGTGTGGATGCAAGCCAGGATACAAATGAAACCACTATAATGGCACTGATGGATGACCTCGTTCTGGCAATGAAGAGAGAACACATCCATTCTCTTCATCCTGCACCTCTTCAGCATTTGACACTACTGGCCATGAGATACAGCTGTTACACCAGCAAGAGGTGGCAGACAACCAGAGTGATATGTTAAGATGGCTTCACTCTTTTTTAATAGGAACAGCACTTCCAATAGTTGTCTCCTTTCCTTCGCTGTTTTGTGGCATCCCACAAGAATAATTTTCACTCTAGTCTCTTACAGTATCTGCATGGTTGCATTTAAATGCCAGCAACATGCATATATGTGACACACAGCACTAGCTAATTTTCAGAGCCTGCAACCATATCACTTCTACATAGTGGGCCCCTGTTCTGTGAGGTAAATTGAATTCATGGATGAAAAACAGCTGCTTGAAGCTGAACAAGAGCAAGAGCCGGCACTGGCAGCCAGAAGAGACAGCTTTTGGAAATGTTTTAAGACTACTGCTATCTCAAGATCGGCCAAATTTAGTCACTCTTTTGGGGCTATTATAGTATTACTCACCAAGGCTAACCTGTCATCATTATCAAGCAATATTTTTCTTCCCTTCTTCAAATACTGCAGTTTAGCACCTCTTTGCAGGAAATGATCTAGCCTGCTTTACTCGCTTCTTCCTCACCTCTCTACTTGAGTGCAATATGATGCCTACACCTCTTAGGAAGCTAAGGGTATTCAAGAATAGTACAACATGTGTCCCTAGCAATTCAAGAGTCAGCTTGTCTTCTACAGCTTTCCGCAACACAGAAGTACAGGCTGAATCATGTGCTGAGATCCTGCGATATTCTAAACATCTTTGATATTAGGAAAAATTTATTCACAGAAAGGCTTGTAAAGCACTGGAGTAGGCTGCCCAGGGAAACGGTGGAGTCACCATCCCTGGAGGTATTTAAAAGATGTATAGATGTGATGCTGATGAACATGGTTTAGTGGTGACCTGGCAATGCTGGGTTAACAGCTGGACTTGATCTTAAAGGTCTCTTCCAACCAAAACAATTCTATGTGGTCCATAAAATCCTTATCTTTGAGTCATTTTATGAACTGGGCCATATTACCAAAGGATACCTACAGTTCTCCTACTAGGATCACTGACAATTTCACTAGCACTTATCCCTGAGGGCAGCAACCTTTTAATGAAGGTATCTTAACTTCAGGAATAAAAACACTCAAGAATTAAGGATTACCACAAGCATCCCTGAGAACAAGGTGTGCACATTTTGAGCTTCTCTTTAAGTAAATATGTATTGAAGTATGTATATTTACACTATATGTAGAAATCAGAAGTCCTGTCTGGAACAAGATTTCCACTGCACTATAGAAGGGTAGGAGAAATTGCTGAATGATGTTATAATATAACATACTGCATGGAAGTGCTTAAAGCTGATTATTCTGAAATAACAAATTTTCTAGGATATTTTCTTGCATCTTTCCATGCATCTAAAAGATGCATATCTTCTTGCTGGTTTTGATTCAACATGGCATGCGAAACACTTCAGCTCCTGTGGTCTCTTTACGTGTGTTAGTAATATGTTTAATATGAGTTAATGTTTATCTGTGATTGCTCCCTCTTTGGGAGAACCTCTTTTTCCATCACTCAGGAGCATTTGTTTTTTCCAGTCATGTCTGGGAAAGTGATTGCAATTCTGATGTTGTAAGAGGTAAAAAGGCATATTTTCAAGTTCCCAGCAAGTTGTTCACATTATAAACAAAACCACCACCTACAGTCATCTTTGGTTTTAAATTCAGAAGAACCCAAAACCAATGTGCAGTATTTTCCCATCTACTACAGTTTCTCCACTCAGTTGGAATCTCCTGCTCAATTTTAGAATCATAGAATATTTTGGGTTGGAAGAACCTTTAAAGATCATCTAGTCCAAAGCCCTGCAGAAAGCAGGGACATCTTTTGAATAGGACCAGTAAATTACTAATAGAAAACAGTTTACTGGTGCAATTTTGTGCTTAAAAATAATTTGCAAGTTATATACAGTCAGATTTCGGTAACTTTTTCATTAATTGCTACAGTTTGTGTGTCTGTTTCTACAATAGATTTTAATAAATAGGTCCATAAGCTGCATTTCCTGCAAGTACTTACAGTACAGTCCTACATATCACCACTTCTGAGAGATCACATAGACTATAAAGTTATATTTCTGCCTCATGGAGCTGAGTTATTACTAACCACTGAGCCCCACAGAAAGAAGTATGTTTATCATAACGTGACTAAAAGGAGCAAGTAGTGAGGATGGAGAACAGTGCTAAGGGGGGAGAGGTGTAACTGGAAAGAAAGCTTCATTTGTAGATGACAGAGCACTGCTTTTCTGCAGAGAAGAATGACTTAGAGGAGACTGTACACATACTTTTCTTTTTCCTTCACTTTTGGAGGTTTTAAACATTAAGAACACTGATCCTGAAAAGAGAAGGAGAGAAGGAAAAAAGGAGAGAATGAAAGCCATAGCAGGAAAGAAAAAAACCCAACAACAAAAAATCCGGAGAATTCTGTTAATTAGCTACTAATAAGCACAGACTATCTGGTGGTAATTTCACCTCATTTACTCTTCTGTTTTCTGGAAGAGACCTGATTTCAGGCAGCTGATCATCAAGAGGGATGTGCATGTAGGCGAGGCTGAAAGAACCGATTGTATTGCTCACGATGTTTCTGCTGAGAGGAGACAGGGGCACCAAAGTCATACCTGTCTTTAATGCTGGTCAGCATTTTGGACAGCTTTGTTTTTCCCTCAGATGTAATACACAAACTTTGTTTCCATTTAACTGACCAGATTTCCCAGCATCTACAACAAGTGTACATTTTGTGTCTATTTTGTGACACAAATGTGTGCAACACAAGGTTTCAGAATATACCCTTCAAAATCCAATACTGCACACTGCAATTTCTACTAAGAAAGGACCAAAGAAACAAAGGCAGAATGACATGTTACATATAATATGGGAGAAAACAGTGTTCAGTTAGCTGCTCCTGTAGTCAGGTACCAGAATGTACTGGGATTTAAGGCCTTGGTTTAGACAGTGCCACCTAAATGACCTTCATTTAACTCTGGTTCAGCTAGCATCTGGGCTTGTTTGGTTTTGGAAACATGTTTACATGACTAAGTGCTTGACTTACTGAAAAAAAACATGCAAACAGTACAGATGCTGCAAAGGGAAGGTTGTCTTCACACTGGCCAAGATGGTCACGGGCCCTTTCCTGCTGTTATATACCTTGCCATGGTCGTACATCATTAGTCCAGGAATTTCAAGGCACTCATGGGAAGTCGGTGTGCCTTGGTGCTTAAGTCCTTCTGCAAACTTTATCTTGTCTTCAGTGTAAGGGGCTATTTGGCTCTCTCCATTTAAGGGAATGAATACATCCTTTGCTAGTGAAGATATTAACCTCTATCTGAATGGCCTAAAGATAATTACCATATTCAAATGAGTGCAACGCTCTTTGCTCTAAGGCTTTTATTTATTTATTGTAGTTATCAGGTTTGTGAATAGTTAGTCTCTATTTCCTAGACAGAAGAAAAATTCTCCATCCTTTATTTATATGCCTTTTTACTGGCAAGGTCTAACTCTTTCCTTTTGTCCTTCCTATTCACCAGCGCAAATACTAAAATGACCTACTCCCAGCTGCTGGAAGCCCCACACTGTCCCCATCCCCCTGCCAGTTCTGCTCCCAGCCAGGAACTGGCAGCTGTGACTGTGCACAACACAGGCACTGCAGGCTTAAATCCAGACAATCTCAATCACTGCTTTTCTAGTGAGAAGTTTTGAACTGTAGTTTGAAAAGCTCTCACTGCTAGGCCAGAGCTTCATGTGCAATTTTACTTCTGTTCTTCATTAATCCATAACACTGGTTAGCAGAAGAGACGTTACCTTTTTTTCTCTTGGTTAAACACTTGTAGTATAACCCACTTTTAGCTGAACTAATAATCATTTGAGAGAGGGGAGTGCAAATCCTAAATTGGCCCCACACACTTCAACAGACTATTGCTAAGCTGTGGTTGAAAGTAGTTTCTTCTGCAAGTTTACAAGACTGACTTTGCTGTAACTGTGCTGCCTTAAAACTTTCAGCACAGTTCTCGATATACAGTGCTGAATGTGTCCTTCAACAAAGTCCCAAAACAGTTTCCAGTTAATACAGACAGAGTGAATGTTTACCAAAGAAACATCCAATGCAAGAAGCTGCAAAGCTGAGTACATGTTAGCTGGGACAGACCACCCAGCTTTTATGAGGGCACTTGAGGGCTGCCATGGCCCACCCCAGTCACCTGCACAGAGGCTGCAGGCATCTGCATCACAAGCAGCATGCCTCCTGCTGTGTGCACACCTAGTCTGGTTACAGGATGACAGCACCAAAACAGGGGTGTCGGTCCGCTCCCCCATGTGTGATGGGTCCTTAATCCAGTGGTGCGACAGGACCCGCAGTCTAGACAGACAGATATCCCAGTGACAGATGCGTACGGACACCAAACAGCAGCACTCCTGATCTCGTGTCCTCCACACTACCTTACACACCAAGCAGAATGACACCCAGCCCTGGTGAGCCCTTCTGCACCCTCCTTGCAGAATGGTGCTACCCACCAATAGTGCCTGTGCAGCCTGCAGGGGTCACAACTGTAAAATTTGAACTAATAATTTTAAATACCTCTCTTCCATGGTTAAAAAAACCCTGTTAAATGCAGATCCATCTATGCACCAAGATGGCTGCGAATAGCTCCAACTTTTCTGCAAACAGGTATGAATAATGGCATTAGGAGTGCTCCAGTTGTTTGCAGGCACCATGAAACAAAGCAGTTCAGTTTAAAACCAGAGATCAAAGAAAGGCAGAAAGTATTTTTGCAGCTGTTCTCCTGCCCTGGGATTTGTTGTGCATATCTCCTTTTTTGGAACACTTCTTTGTTGCACAATGCCTTCAAAAATATACTTTCATCACAATCTTCTTGCCAAGTAGCACTCCAAGCTGATGTGGTACCGCTGTCCCTTTCCCAAGTCAAACTGCATTTCTAAAACACTTCTCACAGTCATTGACTGGGAGCAACATGCTCACTCTTTCAGGCCAACCTGTGAGGTAATCAGCTGAGCTGTTTCCTCTATATGAAACAATGAAACATCTGTTTCATAGGAGAACTGAAAGATAGTCCTTGTGTGATTACAATCTTCTGGTGTCAAAAGCTCTGGTTTGACAAACTGTCAAGGACATAAATTTAGTCATGATGGATCACTCAACTGGCGCTAACTGCAGGGTGTCATAGATATGAACTGTTTGGGGGACAATCTCAATTTAGAGACTCAATTTTTTATTAAAAGTTCTGGGTAAGTTATTTTGTATTTCCCTGCCTACCCCTACTTACAGAAAATATTTAAATGGTTTAAGCTTTACAAGTTTTCTATAAGAACAATGTGTTAAATAACCAGGATAAAGTCTGATAAAAACAGCACAAAAGACAGGCATAGTAAAAAATGAGCTCCATCCCAGTTCACAGGCATCTACCCTCGTATGCTAAATGAGCTATTAGATCATAAACCTAAATAGAATAATAAGGATTCACTGTGTTTAAGGGCCCTGGGATATTTTCAGACATCTACAAGAATGAAAAACTGGTGGCTATGTTATCAATGATGGCAAACAAATTAAATTGTGAAGGCTGTTCTTAAAGCTTTTCAGGAGTTTTAATGTCTTTAAGATTGCTAGTATCACATGCTAAAGAACAGTGACATTTTTGCCATTTCACAAATCAAACTGAAGCACAGAAAAAGCTAAGCATTAAAACTACATACATAGACATTGCAACTACTGTTTTCACTTTAAAACAATGGATAGTCATTGTCCCACCTATCCCCCACCCTCCCTTCTAGAGAAGGGCACTATTTTATTATGCAATATTTTAAGAATAGAGACCACTGAAAAAAATCAGTGAAGGAGCAAGAAATACTGCTGACTATTGGAGAACCTGCAGAGAGAGCACAGATATGCACTTCTGACCAATGGGCACATCTCTCTTGGAGTAAGTTTATTTGGTATTAACATTCCACTTCCTTGCTACGCTGCAAATTACAGTGAATATGTGATTCCACACTTTTTTCTTACATCTCTCTCCTTCATAACACATTGTTATGCTTCTATTTTAATCCACTCTTTCTATTGACTTCACTATGGACATTTATAGTCCTTAAATTCCCTGTCCATGTACTCTGAAAAATTTGCCTTACTTATACTTCATATGTTTCTAAGGAGAAAAAGAAAATATATACTCCACTGTTTTATATCCAGTAAGGAGTACAGAACGGGCGAGGGAAGGGATTTTGAAGTACTTCTTTGCCTGATGTTGAGGACGTGATTTCAGTTCATGCTGTTTAAACCCAAGTCTTAGGTAATGGTTTAGGAATAAGGCACTTAACTGTGGATGCTTCAGAAAAACAAAGACACTGTGGATTCTCCTTCTACTGCATATGCAGATAACAAGATGGAGGAGGATGCCTTTCCTGTTTATATCCCAATTTCATGTGCAGAAATATGTCCTTAGAAAGAAGTGGATGATGGGCAGTCTCTAAAAGGATTTCTTGCACGTTTCCCTGAACGCGTCCTGGTGACACGGGATGTGCTGCCCACAGGCCAGTCTGACAGCTGTTGTACAACATCTTGTTGTACAACAAAACATTCCCCACAACTATCAGAACAGATTAATAGTGACATACTTGACACATATTTCTTCTCTTTATCTTCAAGAAGGAGCTGGAATGTCTAGAACAATTCCCCCTCCAGAGCTGGCTTGACTACACCAACCTTTTCAAAGGGGTCACCTGAGGCACCATCCCACCCTCTCAAAGTCTTCTCTGTCAATTTCCATCATCTTTCGAAATTTAGTATGGGGCTATTTAACTAAAGCTTCACTGATGATCCGTCTAGCAACAATGTTATATCAAACTGAATTGTAGCATTCACCAATTTTAAGGAAAACTCCCTACATTGCTAAATAAGCATAACACATGCTCTTTTTTGTTTCTATTTATGAACAAAAGTTAAATGCCTAATGAATACATTCCTATCTTTCTATATTCTATTCTTATTGCTGCTTTTACTAATCTTACATTTAGACTAATTATGTGTTATGATAAAATTGTTTCAGCTTCACAAAAGGGATTCAAATCCCATTGTTATTAACACAGCCTTTCACTTGATAGCTATTAGAAAGAGCATCTCTTCCTAAAGATCATAAATACTAAGCATACCCAAGTACTTTTAGACTTTTGATTTATTACTGTGAAGAGTTAGCACAATGCAAACACAGACTGGTACTGCTCTCCACCCCAAAGGTAGCTGCATTTCCATACCAGCAGATATACTCTATATAATTCGCTGAGTGCTCTAGTATGGGAGCAAGTGGGAAATAGCACAGGGTATGTTACTAATGTCCCATTAAATTCATATTTCTTTTCACTAAAGCACAGCCACCTCTGCAGTGAGCTATGATAATGCTTTAACACAACCTCATTAAAGGACAATTTAAAATAGAAAGATCAGATTGTCTGAAATTATTAAGCCTTCCCAGGTGTCCACTGCAGCAATCTTTGTAACAAAAATACCCCAGAGTACCCAGTACACCTCTGCATATCACTCCAAGTAGAGAGATTCCTAAGCACTGAGCCTCAGTGCTTGTGCTCAGCTAGTAGGTGATGTATTATTTAATAACCCACTGGATCTGTTTTCATTAGAGTGGAATGTTCTTGGTTTCATGATGCTATTCTGAGGCATCTACAGCAAGTGTGTGAGGAGCCAATGTAGTTTGTGATGAGGAGTCAGTTGAGTCATTGAACAAACTGTCAAGAAGGTTCCATCTCTTCCAGAGGCTGTAAATGTGATGTGGAAATGTCTACTGTCCCTCAGCACCCTGCAGGGCTTACTAGGATGTCCAAGGAAGAACAGGCTTCCCTTGCTGCCTCTAACTGGTACCTTTGGTAGAGCTCAAGCTGTCCCTCGCTGCTGGCAAAGGCCTTGTATTGCTAAGTGTTGGAAGAGAGATACAAGTCTCTGATATTAGAATAACTGCATCTATGTATAAAGTAAGCATGAAGATAAATCCATTTTTTCTAGGTTTAATTTTGCCAAGCAAGAGCAAACCCAGCCAAGCAGCAGACCTACAATTATTAAAAGTGGGTCTGCCCTGGAAGAAAGGCCATTTTTTGCTAGTCTGCCATCCCAAAAAATAAACCTGAATTTGTCCTGGAACCCCACCTGAAGACGTGGTTAATGCAAGGCAGCTCTCTGTCTCCTGTCTGGTCAGACCTGAAGACAAGGGACAGCTCCAGTAGAGTTCAAAGTTTGACAGAAGAACATTTTCTGTCCCCTCAAAGGACTTTTCCTGAGGCCCTCCACCTCTCTCCTGCTCAATGAATGCTCTCTTTGTTCCCACCAAGTTGAGAAATGCCAGCATTCCAGAAAAAGGATGACATTTCTGCTGTGGCATTAGGGCTGAGAAAGGGGATTATTCTGGGCAGTGCCAGCCGGGAGGCAGCACATGAGGGAGGCTGTGCGATGCCCTTGTTTGTGCCACGACAAGGAGGCCCTTGAAGGCCGTGTCCGAGGCTGAACACAAGACCCATGTGTGGGGAGACGTGCTCGTGCACTCAAGGCAGCATCCCTGGCCAAGTCCCCCTCCCCACAGCACACCTGGGGCTGCTTCCTCCCTGGCCCTCCTCATTATGCCCAGGCACACAAAGGGGCAGCTGCACTGGGGCTGGGGAGCCTCCCGTGCTGGCTCGACCGGGGAGCCCGGAAACTGGGACCAGCCGCCTCTTTTGTTGCCTTTTAAAAATCAAGGGTTTGTGTTGAGCTTGTGGAGGATAATGAGCCTCTCACCAGGCACACACTGAACTGCACATCCCCCTGAAATGCAAAGCAGATAAAGTTAACCGGTCCTTGGAAAGACTGGAAAAAATAAATCAAGGGGCTAGGAGACGTTTGCTGTTCTGCCAACCTCTGCACAAGAGTCTAGATCTGTGGCTTACCGGAACAACACAGTCTTGGCGGTACTCCTTGATTTGGGAAAATAATACCATTAGAGACATTATAGTAAGTCAGATGGGGTACTCTTATTTCTGTTCATCTTCTACCATTCTATATTGAATTTTTTCACTTTTTTTCTTAAATCAGTAGCACTGCTGAAATGCTCCCATGCAATGGAGAGGAGTACCTTAATATAAAAAACAAAATCAAAGGCTCCTGATAAGATTTTCCCAATGGTTTGGAATTTTTTTCTTCCCCTTAAAGCAAATTTACTCCTATTGCATCTCTGCAAGCAGAGCAGTCATTAATCTTAGCTTAGACTAGCATCTCTTGCTGGAAAGAGTATCAGGGTGAAACAAGAAAGGGAAAAACAGTAGCAAAAAGAAATTGATAAAAGAACTGCACGCCTCCTTTCCCCAGATCTTGAGCCCACCTCTCCAGTCATCTTCTGCAGCAAGCACTAGAGCAAGCATTTTATACCAAATGCTTCTTGCACAATACACCCTTTCCAAAATGGGTAGTTTTTTAGCCTTGAGCAAACAACAGAAAGAATGCATTTAGTAAAGATATTTTGCAGTGGCCTATTCACTGTCTGTGTCAGGAAGACTGCCTTAGACTTTAAAGAAATTGAAGATGGCCTTGGTCACAAACATATTCCCATGAAAAGCGCTGAACATAGGACAAAGCCTTGTCATGCCTCCTGTGCCCTACAGCCCCTTGGTGGATCCTCTGCTGTCATGAGGTTTCTATTAGAACATGTATTCATCCTTTCTATTGTTTGATAATGAGCTTTTCACTTTATTTGCCTGTGGGTATTGAAACTGCTAGGACAAAAGTGGAATCAGACATTTTGAACAGGGTCATGTGTATAATCTCTAGAATATAACTAGCACCTTAGGAAGAAAATGCTCCTAGAACATGTACAGTAGCTGAACACCAAAACTGTCCTTGACATGTGCTTTCTGGTGCAGCATGTTCTTCCCTAGTAAAAGAGATATATAACTTGGAGGTGGGTTTTGGTGTTGGCCTGGTTTTTTCTTCCCTGAAAAAAAAGTTTTCCTTTGTGGAGAAAGATTCTTTATGCTGTAAGGCCTGTTCATCTCCCAGTCCAACTGCCAATGTTGCTTACGGTCAGTATGTGTCAAAGAATAGGGAACTAACAGTTGGCCACAGGCTACTCCCCCATTTTGGGTCAGCTGGGAGCAACAGATCTGGGGAACTGCCACTATCATGCGCTCAGAACAGTCCAGTGTAAGACACCTATGGTGACAGCTGGCTCTCTGTACATGGGCAGGGAAGTGGTGACTTCCAGGAAGTGAGATTTTAGGTATCCATGATAGGGAAATGCCATGTGTGAGTGACTTGGACAATAAAATGCTTAAAATATAGGAAATGCCACCTGAGGCCACTGTGCAAACATATTGTGAAGGTTGCAAACAGTCGAATAGTTTTGCTTTTAAAAGAACGAATAAGCAAAGAGGGAATGAAAACAAACTGCAGCAGAAATATCATCTATTTGCATTAAAAGAAGTGGTGATTCCAACTCACTTGTTTACACAGTTACCATCTTATTTCACTTCTCTGACTACATTCTGGTCAAAACAATGTTTCCACTGAAAATTTTTAACAGCAATTATTATCTTAATCTCAAAGTTCCTGCTACACAGCTGTACAGAACAAGCCTAAAACATGGGTGTCCAAAAGACTTAATTCCTTACAGTGCAGCCAGGCAGCCTGATGAGTCAGACATGAGTTTCCTATTTCCACACATAAGAGATTTTATTTCTCTCAAAAGCCACAGTTATGGACCAAGACATACAACATCCATGGCCTGATTCAACCTATGATCTTTCTGTTTCCCAGAAAGTTTCAGATGACAATCCTTCTCCTGGCTTGTTTTATGACAGATTAGAAGAACAAAATGATTAGTAATGAAGAGATAGAGTTAGTTAACTTTATTTGCAGAGTCCTAATCATGGAAAAGGCTATAAATTTTATTCTGTGACTTTTCTGTGCATCAGTCCTCTCCTAGGTGCCACTCCACTCCTTTCAGTCTAGCCGTAACTCTGATGTGAGAAGTTCCCTTCCCCCAATGCTTTGACTATGTTGTGCTCTCACCCTTCAGATACCTATTAGCATTCTCACTCTGTACATATTGATTGCAGTCCATCCTTCCTCACCTTCAAGGCACTGCATATTTCTGCATGTGATCAGGAAAGATGTTAGAGGGAACCAATTTGCCTCAGTTCCTTTTCATAAGAATTTCAGTAAATGCTCAAGGTTCTTGAAATACTACAAACATTGACCATGACAATCACAGAATGGTTACCAAAGTTTGGCAGCTGCTGATGCTGTTTTAGTAGCATGACATAAGTGAGTCTTTAGATGATTCAAGCTATCTTTGCACATAAATGAAAAAAACCCAAAAAAAAGTGGAAAATGCAAATACAACCACAGGAACAGGATGGACTGAGAAGGGAGGGAAGGATGCAAGAAATTAGAGGTGTGGATTCATACTGTATTATCACAAACTTCACATCAAAGGATGGTTGTCTTTGAGTCATCTAAAATAGGTGTCTGTGGCTATAAGTTTTCACTGTAAACCAATGGTTGTGTTTAAAACAGTGAGACTTTTCTGATGCACTTCAATTAAGATGTTCAAAACCTGCTCTTCATAATAGAGAGACTGAGCCTACAGTAGAAGAAAACTCTAGCAAGTATTTCCTCCCAGGCACTTGCATATGTATAAGGGTCCAAAGCAAGTGAGCCAGCGAGGAGCTCTCAAGTGATGTCATGTACATGAACGAACTAAGTCAAGTAGCTGGGATTTGAGGGCTCTTGGGTTGAACAGATATACCTGTGGCTGCTCTGGGCATAAGGGGTGGGTTTCTAAGACTTTCTTCTACTCAGTATGCTTATGCATAACTTAGCAGAATATTTCTAGAGGAAATAATACTGGGAGCAGAAAAAAATAGTCCCTTCCACATTATTAAACATAATAAACACTTATGCAGTTTAGATATCAGCAGCTGAAGTCATGTTTCATTTTGGGGCATGTTTTTTTCCAGGCTCAGAAAGAATGCTATAATTTAATGCAGGCTGACTGACTCAATCGGTGTTTTTGTATGTCATCTTGGAGACAACATGGTGTGGGGGGGAAGGTGGAGGGAAGGAGGCTGAGGTGGAGAAAGGGAGGGTGGTTGCTCATCTGGTCTTTATTTCCTTTCCCTGTTTCTTAATAGTTCAAGCAAAGGGCCCATTCCAGCTAGAAGCAATGACACTCTTGCTGTGGTATTTCATCTTGGAGGAGGACAGGCCACAGCCTGCTCTGTGTGCTAGCGTCCTGGGAGCCTCCACCACTACGCTGCTTTGGGCTGGGGAGGTTAGAGGGGGTGCAGACAGTCCTTGCGTTGTTTTTGTTACAATGGGAAGAGGGCCCGTGTTTTGTCTTTTGCATAAAGAATTTGCTAGCTAGAAACCTTATAACAACTGTATAGATACTTGTCTTACTTTCTGCCATGTGTTTGTTTACTTTTTTAATGATGTATCGCAAACAGTTAATGAAAAATAACATTTCTGACTACTTTGACGAACCAAGTTGTAGGGAAAACATATGAAAGAGAAAACATCTGTTAAGCAGAGCCTTTAAAAAAATTGGCTGAAAAAGTGAGGTCAGGGTCACCGATGACAGGTCTATAGCAGTCCTTGTTCAAAATTCTTATCTGAGAATTGTATAACTCAAGATTCATGCATACTACTCACTTTCATAGTAACAAACATTAATTATATTCCCAGAACGTGAGGTATGCTAGTACTGCCTGTACTCCAGATGGAAAATTGAAGCAGAGAGATCAAGTATCTCGTCTGCGCACCCACAGAAAGCAGCTGTAGTCAAGCCAGAAATTAAGCCCAATCTTGCAGAGGCCCAGTCCAGTGCCCTAACCACAAGGTCATATTCTTCTCACGATGTGCACTTTCCTGATGGATTTTTCTTACTGTAATGATACCTATTCTTAACGCAGTGCACAGGATATGCCATGAACCAGGTCTTGAATCTGCAAGGATTTAATGGGTAGTTAAAAGAGATCCTGTCCATGTCAGAGCAGAAGGAAGGAAGAAGGTTGAGTTCTTCTAGAAACATCCTTTCCCCTTAAAGTCATCCTTATCATCTTAACAATATTTCCTTTGTTTTCCAAGTGTTGTTCTGAAGAGAGCAAACCTTTGCAAGAGCAAAAGCACTTCTAATTCAGGCTAAAAGAAGTCCATCATTACTATGATTCATATACACATGAAGGAAACAAGAAAAGAGTGTGTCACTCAGAGTTCAGCAAGCAGCTTGAACTCAACAAGCATAAAATCAAAGCAGAGCAAAACAAGCCATTTTCTGAGTGCTAACGCTGCTAAAGTTGCATTTCATATTGCACTGAATTAAAATATTCTCTGCTTTGACACCACCTCCTCCTCCTCCCCACCCCATGTATTCTCAGTTTCCTAGTGCAATACCTTCCCCTTCATACCCCCTTGCCCAGCCTGCAGAGGGCAAAGTGCTCATCTTCTGACCACCGTCAGAGCGCCCAGGACAGAGACTATTCAGGAAACTGCATAGGAAGTTGATAAGTTTCTTAAAAATGTCTTTCTTAATATAGGATATTAAAATATCTGTTGTATAAGGTTGACCTTGCTGTGGAATACAAATTGTTAGAAGAAAAACAGGTAGTAGTTTGGGATAGCATAGATTCATTTGGAAACTAGACAAAGAAATTAATGTTATTTTTTGATACATGCATGATGTCAAAGCTTCTAATTGAAATAAAATCATTATTTTTTGTAATTGCCTCATTAACATCGTCCACATCCCACAAACCAGTCTGCCTCAGAGGAAAAAGTACCTTTGCATAAAGCAGTGGTCTTTCCTGACATTCCTAGACATTAACAGACAATGTTTCTGATGAATGAGATTCCCACGTTAAGGTTTCTTTTTAAGATCACTGAAGTATTAAAGTCCCTCCCAAAGTACTTTCAGCAAGTGTAACCCAGCAGATATATGCAATGGAAGAAAGCCACAAGTCCAGACTTGCAAAAGTATAAAGGTACCAAAAAATACAGATAATCATACAGCAGGATTTTACAAAGCTATTTGAGTAGCAGAGGAAGATATCTCCCGTCATCACCTACAGTCCTCTTTATATTTAATACAGGCCCTTTCTCTACTCCGCTCTGTAAATTCATACTAAAGTTACATCAAGCTGCGTTCAGTATAGGATTAAGTTACAGTTGTTCTTCATGAAGAAGTAGTACTAAATATTTTGCAAATTGCCATGCCTGCAACAAAAGTTCCTACGCAGCTTTCACAATCAGTTCAAATAGTAGAGACAGCACTATTACTCTGCATGTAGTTTGGTGTGAAAAAAGTCTCAGATTCTCAGCTGAAACATAAACCAAAAATCTGTGCAAGCTCTATGGTCACCACATAAATTGGAAAATTCCCTAATCCAAATCTTATTTTGAAAATTTGCTTTGACCAAATAGTGACACATCCAGTCTAGTCTGAACAGAGAATTCTTGTGCAGTTTCTTTACCCGTACAGTTAATATGGAAAGAAATACCATCACAGTATCTATTGGGAGATCTGCAGCCACACTTCAACACCGTAATTCAGTCCAAGTCTCCTCTTCAGGTGGAGACTTTTGCATAAGCACATCTCAGAAGAGCAATGAAGCAGAAGGCAACATCCCACATTTTGAATTTCAAAAGCACCTGCCATTCACTTAGATTTGGAATAAAATTACTTTCAATGACATCTGTCTGCCTTCCTGTCTGTTTTGCATCTAGAAGGATCCCATGACCTATGGGGTAGCAAGGGAGCTACCAGAGCTACTCCATTGCTTTTTGAAGGACAGAATATCATCATCTATAGGAGAGTAGTGCCCCAGCTGTGCCACATTAGTTCTGAGAGAAATCTGAAACCTGCATGAAACCATCTGAGGTGGACCAATTAAACAGGTCCAGAAATATGAGTCTTGACCTCAGCTTGAAAGAGGTAATGCCTGATTATAGAAAGGGTGTGACCCTCACTGCTCCAAAATTCTGATTCCAACTACTGAATAAAATGCAACACATTTCCTATAGTGTGCTACCAGAGGAGAAGGGGGGGGGGGGNAACAGGAGGAGGGGTTTCCATTGTATGTTTTCAAGCAACGGATGAAGAGGGACAAAAGAGTCCACACATCAGGAAACTATTAAAATGAATACATTCCTAGTTTCTTCATAATTAATTCAGCATGGCAAATTTTGTATCAGAGAAGGAGAAAGATTTCAACCACTTCCTTTTATCTCAAAACTGCTTGGAAGAATATGATCTTGTAATACTGAAAAGAAGTGCCTCACTGCATCCCAGCAGGCAAGTGTAATTTTAACTCTTCCACATGCCTAATTTGATATGCATATCCTCATTTTCTGTATGACATACAATACTTAAATTATACAGCAGAGATCCAGGTTCATTTAGGCACTACCTATCCCAACTTTCTAGCTTCACTCCCTTTTTTACTTCATATTGCATTAAACAATACATTTAAAACAGTTTTCACACCATTCCCGAAGATGATTTTTTTCAGTATGCTTGCTTTGTTTTGCAAGTTAACATTTGGTTCACATTTGGATGGTTACCTTCATATACATAAGGACCAGAGACCTTTTCTTTCCCTGTTTTTGAAATTTTAGGTTCTGGGTTAGACTGAGTTATGCAATACTTTCACAAGCAGATTCATTACGCAGCTATTTATATACTCAAGTAATTCCATTGTTTTCAAGGTCCTATGGGAACAAACATATTAGAGCTGTGATTTGCCACAAGTATAAAGAGACAGTCTGGGAGCTCTTTCACAGTCATTCAACAAGCAAAGAGTTGCATGCACAGGTAAAATAAGTCCTTGAAGTACAGTTAACCAAGATAATTACTTGCAGCTTTCCTTAATAGAAGATTTGAGTAGAGTTTGTTGAGCTCTGTGGCTCTGAAAGTCTACCAAACACATTAAACACGTGATCATTGTCTGTTACCCTGTATATAGCACATGATATAAGTGAGCATATAAGCATACTGTTTGAAATTTGAAAACCAGGAAAGTTAATGTGAACATTCAGAAAAAAAAAATAAACCTGAGGTTAGTTAGAATTGTGAGTGAAGTTTCACCTTCTGTTACAGAATCACAGAACATTAGGGGTTGGAAGGGACCTCGAAAGATCATCTAGTCCAACCCCCCTGCTAGAGCAGGATCACCTAGATCAGGTCACACAGGAACGGGTTTTGAATGTCTCCAGAGGAGACGACTCCACAACCTCTCTGGGCAGCCTGTTCCAGTGCTCTGTCACCCTCACTGAAAAAAAGTTTTCCTTATGTTTACCCGAAACCTCCTGTGCTCCAGCTTGTATCCATTGCCCCTTGTCCTATCACTGGATGTCACTGAGAAGAGCCTGGCTCCATCCTCCCAGCACTTGCCCTTTACATATTTATAGACATTAATGAGGTCACCCCTCAGTCTCCTTTTCTCCAGGCTCAAGAGACCCAGCTCCCTCAGCCTTTCCTCATAAGGGAGATGCTCCACCTCCTTAATCATCTTAGTGGCTCTGCTCTGGACTCTCTCCAGTAGCTCCCTGTCTTTCTTGAACTGGGGTACCCAGAACTGGATACAGTACTCCAGGTGGGGCCTCAGCAGGGCAGAGTAGAGGGGGAGGAGAACCTCCCTCGATCTGCTGGCCATGCTCTTCTTAATGCAGCCCAGGATGCCATTGGCCCTCCTGGAAAAACTTTTTTTAAAAATGAACAAAAGCTTGTGTCAAGAGCTGATTCTCAATAGATCGCAGCGAGGGAGCTGCTCTGCTACATATGAAACTCTGACCCAGAATCAGGTTGTCTACGAATGGTTTAGCACCGGGTGCCCCATGATCACGCGGTACGCAACGGGAGAGAGGCGGCGCCATATTAAGACTGCACTAACAAGATTTATCTAGAGAGAACATATTTCTGTGCCCTACACTATGCACCCAAATTTTCTGCTATGAAAATAATCAACTGAAAGTTTTCTAAGTGTTATTTACTTGGTATAATAGCATTTAGATGGTCCAAAGGAAGTTCAAGGTTCCATTCTGCTAGACAAGCTACATCATTGCACACAGCCCGAAGTGATTATACCATGCCACAAGCACCACAGAAATGGAAGGGAACAGCAAACAGACCTCTCCCCATGACAAATGAAGAGCGGAGGTACAGTCTGATTACATGACCTGACCAAGACCAGACAGGAAACCTGTTAGGGCTACATACTCCATACAGGTGTTTGAAGTCAAACACCAGTCCCATCACCACTTTACCATTCTTCCCAAATACTTTCTGTTACACTGCTTGCTTGTGTCAATACCTCCACCTTCGAGTCTTTGTTTAGTAAGACAGGGGCCTATGAAAACAGCATACTTTATTTGTTGCAGTTGTTTTCTCAGACTGTATGGTACTGAACTTTTACATGTTTCCTATCTTTATACTAGCTGTGGAGTGATGACTAGAACTTGCAAAGAAGGAAACCCAAACTATCAACTTTTCAGAGCATTTAGTGTTTAGTAATTGATACATCAAATGGTAACTGATATTTGGCAACTCTGCAAATATTATGCTTTAAACTGCCTTAGCACAAAAATGAGTATTATATATCTTTAGCCCATTGATCATTAGATAGGCATTTTGTAGCAGAAAAAAAGACTTTGTTCCAAAATGCATGGTAAAATCTGCAAAACCAGATTTTTATTTAAATGTTAGAATGTTTGCCAAAGCAGCTTCTTGGATTTCTAGACTTTGATCAGCATGTCCTTGACAACAATGCCTATTGCTTTAATCATCATCAGGAACCATGCGCGTGTTATTAGCAACAAATACTGCCAAATCTTGCTGTTGGTTTACCGTTGTGGAAACTAGATCAAAATTGCAATTAAGTTACAATATGTCGACAACACTGATTTTTCAAAGCAAACAAGAGGTACATACTCATATGTTGAAATGACAAGCATAAAATAGATCTGCCATTTCAAAATTTATCTATAAGGGTTCATTGAAATGGCTTAGCCATTATACTTTCACAAAAAGTACGACTTGGGGGAATGAAAATGTTTGTAACAGTAGAAATAGGACATTTATTCAAGAAAAAAAAAGAAAGACTAACATTGTTGTGGATTGTATACTACACAAACTTGCATGTTTTGTTCAATGCTTAGCTCCTGAAGAATTTTTTTCCATTATGAAGGTGACCAAGCTCTGGAACAGGCTGCCCAGAGAGGTTGTGGAGTCTCCTTCTGAGGAAACTTTCAAAACTTGCCTGAATGCATTCCTGTACAACCTGCTTTAGGTGAACCTGCTGTGAAAGGGGGGTTGGACTAGATGATCTCCAGAGGTTCCTTCCAACCCCTACTGTTCTGTGATACCATTCTGTGATCCACAGCACTACCCTGTTAGAAAGATACTGATTGCGGGGCCATGAAAGTAGGGGACTACATTTATGTTCAGTAGAAGTACATGTATGAAGATGAAATAAATAAAGGAGAAATGTATGTAGGAGGAAACTTGTGTATACACCTGACTGTGAAATTATTGTCCACATAAGGTGACAGAGTATACCACTAGCAAGAGCACAGTATATGATAACCTCTGGAGCAGCAAGCAGACACACAGAGTGCCTAAGCAGTCTTACCCACTTCCAATTTCATGTTTCTTTGAGAGGCCAGGCATCAGTTCCAGCAACTCTTTGTCCCCTTTTTCCCAGCCTGATGCACTGACAATGAGCAGAAAGGCTATACTACTTATACTGCCCTAGAGAAAAGGCACTGAGAAATCCTACCAACTTTATTTGATGCCTGACTGTAACAGTTTCGTTATTTGGGACCTCACTACAAAGCCACCTCCTACTTTTATTGGGTTTTAAAAGCAGAAATGCTATGAGTGGAGTAGAAGGTTTCAGTTCAGAGAAGAGCCAGCCTGTTTCTATGAATGCAGTGGTGGAAGGTGTCCCTGCCCATGACAGGAAAGTTAGAACTGCATGATCTTTAAGGTCCCTTCCAACCCAAACCATTCTATGATATGATTCTATGATGCTTCCAGTGACAATAAAAGCCATACAGTAGACTCCCCAGTCAGAAGCTGAAGTAGTCCTAAGCCTTGTGACAGACAAGACCCCTAAGAAAATCTCAGTTAAAGAAAATGCATCTTGGCCTCCTCTGTTAAACTACACACAACTTTTCAAGTTTTCTGTAATTTTTGGCCATGTCTTACTCAGATATAATTTTATTTGTCATAAATCCATAGGCTGAAATATCCAATACATCTAGAAATTCCATAATATTTATTGTTCAGTAAATAAAAGTTTTTATTTAGATAATGCTGTAATGAAGTCTGTTTTCTGACAGCTAAACCCCTTTAACTGACTCATATCAAGGAATAGTTTTCATCAGAACAATCCCCTCATAATCCAGGAAATAATAGTGAATGACCTGCTAAGACAATTGGCCACCTCTAAGCCTATGGGGCTGGATGAGATCCATCTGAGAGTGCTGAGAGAGCTGGCAGAGAAACTTGCCAAGCCTCTCTCCATCATTTGTCAGCAGTCCTGGTTAACAGGGGAGGTCCCGGATGACTGGAGACTTGCCAATGTAACACCCATCTACAAGAAGGGCAGGAATGAGGACCCAGGGAACTACAGGCCTGTCAGCCTGACCTCAGTGCCAGGGAAGATTATGGAACAGTTCATCTTGGGGGTGATCACACAGCGAGTGCAGGACAACAGAGGGATCAGGCCCAGCCAACATGGGTTCGTGAAGGGCAAGCCCTGTTTAACCAACCTGATCTCCTTCTATGATCAGGTGACCTGCCTAGTGGATGAGGGAGAAGCAGTAGATGTTGTCTAGCTGGACTTCAGTAAGACATTTGACACCATCTCCCACAGCATTCTGCTGGAGAAGCTGGCGGCTCTTGGCTTAGACAGGTGATCTCTTCGCTGGATTAGAAACTGGCTGGATGGCTGAGCCCAGAGAGTTGTGGTGAATGGAGTTAAATCCAGTTGGTGACCAGTCACAAGCAGCGTCCCTCAGAGCTCAGTTTTGGGACCAGTCTTGTTTAATATCTTTATCAATGACCTGGATGAGGGAATTGAATGCACCCTCAGTAAATTTGCAGATGACATGAAATTAAGCAGGAGTGTCGATCTGCTTGAGGGTAGGAAGGCTCTGCAGAGGGATTTGGACAGACTGGAGCAATGGGCTGAGATCAATTACATGAGGTTTAACAAAGCCAAGTGCTGGGTCCTGCACTTCAGTCACAAACAACTCCATGCAGCACTACAGGCTTGGGGAAGAGTGGCTGAAGAGCTTCGTGGCAGAAAAGTACCTGGGGGTGCTGGTTGACAGACGGCTGAACATGAGCCAGCAGTGTGCCCAGGTGGCCAAGAGGGCCAACAGCATCCTGGCCTGTATCAGAAATGGTGTGACCAGCAGGAGTAGGGAGGTGATTGTGTCCCTGTACTCGGCACTTATGAGACTGCACCTTGAGTACTGTGGCCAGTTTTGGGCACCACAGTATAAGAAGGACATTGAGGTGCTCCAGCGGGTGCTGGAGGTCAACGAGGCTGGTGAGAGGTCTAGAAAATATGCCTTATGAAGAGCGCCTGAGGGAACTGGGGTTGTTTAGTCTAGAGAAGAGGAGACTGAGAGGAGACCTTATTGCTCTCTACAACTACCTTAAAGGAGGTTGTAGTGAGGCTGGTGTTGGTCTCTTCTCCCAGGCTGCTAATCATAGGATGAGAGAAAATGGCCCCAAGTTGTGTCAGGGGTGGTTTAGATTGGATATTAGGAAGAAATTCTTTACTGAGAGAGTCATCAGGCACTGGAACAAGCTGCCTAGGGAGGTGGTGGAGTTACCATTCTTGGAGGTGTTTAAAAAACGAGTAGATGTAGCACTTGAGGCTATGATCTAGTGGTTAGGGAGGGGTTGGGATGAAGGTTGGGCTTGATGATCCTAGAGGTCCTTTCCAACCATAATGATTCTATGATGGTATCACTAATGCACAAATTATACTAGAAACAAGAAGGCTGAAAAGAAGCATTCATTTGATTTCTGTCTCCTCTAGAAGTTCTTCCTATATTGCATGCACTAATTAATGATGTAGTAACAGTTCATTTAAACACCTCAGAAGTCTCCAGTGTCACACATCAGCAATGTCATAGACCAGCAATATAGACTACATGCAGCAAGGAAAAACAGACCAGCTGTGTTAGAATTAATTTTCTAAACATATAATCTCTCTCTGTGCGTATGTATTCTGTTGGCACTCAGATTTAAATGCATACAAAAGTCAGAAAGGGCAAATAAAAAAGAGTTGACCAATCTAAGGATTCTCTTTTATGTTCTGATTTGGTGTAAGGTGCAAGTGTGTCCTCATTCTCCACAGCACTGAGAACGGTCAGAGGACTTCAGTGAATTTTCCAACACTCTAGAACTTGCTGCAGAGTCAGGACTAGAATTCCAGGACACCCAGTACACCAAATCAGTCCTAATAGTTTCTTTTTCCGTCCCAATTGAACATTTTGGGTATGCTTTATCATCATCATTTCATCTTTCTCAAAACTGTGCACAATCAGTAGCACAAAATAAGAGTGCTAGCTTTTTTTAACGCCATCTCCTACTTTTGCTGACTTACAATTGAGAGTGTCAGATGGCTCATATACCAAAGTACAAGTCTGGCTCTCCTGCAAACCACTTGAGAGTAGGGCAGTGCATCAAGCTGTTGTTTCCTATTAATGCTTTTCTGCTTTATTTGATGAAGCATCCTTATAAGCAGACCCTTACAGAGTTCTAGGAAGGTGATCCACCTACCAGTGTCATGCTGACTTCATCTTCCCACTGTGCTTGTACTCCTTTCAGTAACACAAACTTGAGGGAGGATGAAGGAAAGTGTTAAATTAATTGTTCCTCTGTATTTCAAGGGAGGGAACTCTCTGCCACTTATTGTTTATAATTAATCTAGTTTTAAGCAGGGCATGTGGAGGGGTTTGTTTTGGTTTTGCTGACTCTGCAAACCGATACTTTGAGACAATTGTCTAGGGAAAGCAAAGAGTCCTTTATTATGTGCATCATTGACATATGATTTGGCAGATTCCTCCATGAGATGCACAATCAAATAGGTTGAGAGAGAACTTGGCTAGCCAGTTACCAGTAGAAAAGCTCAACTTAAAAAATCTTATAATGGCCAGTTTGTGGTTTTGGCCAAAGAAAGGAAGAGGAAGAAAAATAGAGGGAGCTGGATGTCAGTGAAGGATGGAATATCAATGTCATTTTTATGGCTGTGCCACACAAAAAATACTGGCTTAGTACATACGTTGAGTCTAGCTAAAGCAACCATGTGCACTAGCTAGGTAAATCTGCAAGGATTATTTGTCTTAGCATTTGTCTAGAACACTGAGGTGACGTATTGCTGTCTCATGAATCAGAGGACAAGATCCTTTCATTCAGCTAATGGCTAGTGGACAGAGAGCCTAGCAAGGGATTTTGCAGAATCCACCCTGCTTCCCGAATTCAAAGCCAGAGGGAGTCCCATTCAGCCCCAGCACTAACACCACCCATTCAAGACTGGCTTCAGTTTGTGCCTAAGGGCTGTGGGGAGGAAGAGTTCTGGGCTGCCCCACTCCCACCCCAGTGGTACCTCAGGGAAGGAAGGCTCTCTTCTGCAAATCCCCTCCTGATTTCCAAGGTCAAAGCAGCACAAAGAATCTGTTGCATAGGCCTAGATCTGGACATTGAGACACACTTCAAGTAATGTCTAGTTTCTGGTCCTTCTAGAAAAATCTCTTCAGTTTTGACCATTCCCAAAGGCCTACCTGTCCTGGCTGCATTAAGTAGTCTTTGAAGTGTCTAAGTGAAGATACATATATATATATATGTAAAGGAATTGCAGGACCTAAACACCAGCAAATGTTTATTATTAAATGCCATTCAAATCAAGCAGAGGTGGGGAGGGAATAGCAAGTTAATGGTTTAAACAATGTAAATCCTACATTTTGTAAAAAAAGTCTTTAGGTTAATACCAAAAGACAAAATGTGTCTTGCTCTTTTTTGGCACAAAGAAAAAGCTGCTGTGAAAATAGGTCTTGCCCTCAAGCTGGATGAGCACTGAGACACCTGTTGCAGAACCACCAGGTCCTGGCTGGTTCTTGGAAGTGTTTATGCAATTCAACTATGCTGCTTCTGAAGCTACAGACGTGAGGGGGGAAAAAAACATCTAGCCTCAGACCTCTCAGGCCATTAGTATATCTCACTCAGGTTTTGCCTTCCACCAAATACTGTCAATTTTCTGTTTTGTTTGGACCTAAAGGGTGGAGGGATTTGGATAGTTGCATTTGCTGCTGTCAGTGCTTCCTAATGATGTTTCTCACTAGAGAAAATGAGCTTGCTTGTTTGAGAATTCAAATTCCCTGTGGGGCACAGTTTGGGAAACTGAAGATATAGGAAGGAAAATAATATCTGTCAAAGCAAAGTATAAACATCCATAAAGCAGAATAGCAAAACACCTACAGAAAATGTTGCAGCTTTGCCAGACAACTAATTAAAGTCACTGACTGAGGAGAAAGCTGTGACAGCTAAATGGTTAAAATAAAAATATATCAGAAGTTTAGTCTAGCAATCATAACAGGAAATTACCACCGGGGTCAGGGCTTCTACGTTCTTTTCCTGGTTCTGTTTCCGATTCACTTGGCAAGTTACAGAGCCAAATTTTAAAAGTAGCTTCTAATTTGGAAAGCCTCCATTTCTGATGCCCAGCTGTACACAGAGGACTTCATCAACTAACATCTTCAGTGCCCTTTTGTGTGTTTGTGAGGGCGGAGCATTTCGGGGCATTAGCATCTCTGAAATCAGCTACCTGACCTACAGTTATCAGCCCACTCAAAGTTGTCACCTCTGAAAGTTTCCTGTCTGTGAATTGTGACTGGCAGAACATATTGCTGTGGGAGTCTGATGTTTAAATGCTCTTTATGGCTGGTATAACATATTGCAGTGGGAGTGTTATGTTTAAGCATTGTTTGTAAATATTTACAAGAATTCTCAGACATGCTCTGTCTCCAAAGTCAATGCTATTACTTTTGGAAATAATGTACTGTGGCTTGCACATTTTTTGAAAGGACTGCTTCTTAGTGGGGGCAATTAAGCTGGATTTCCATGTCTGACTACCAGAGGAGTTTAAGTAGAGTGCAACTGAAACTGAGAATCAGAAATAACTTGTCTAATGTTCAATAACATAGCCCCAGTTGAAAGTACAAAACAGTCTGTAATGCCTCAGGAGGACAGGGAATGTCTCTCAGTCACAGGAGCTCTCTGTACACAGTATTCCTATTCAATTCATTAAGAACTTCTAAATGAAGAGAGCATGTGGCTCCTTCCTACACTGGCTTGAGTTATGCTACAAATTCCTCAGGAACAGGGCCAAATTAAGTATCTAGAATAAGGATGTCTCCATAAATTGTAATTTGCCTGCCCTATATTCAATTACAATCTCCCGTCTTTATCAAGGGACACTGTAGATGAGAGAATTACACTGTTGGTGCCAGCCAGCACTCATTTCATCTTAGAAATCAAAATGTTTCTCATGATACCAATGAACTTCTTTTTTCTTCTGTGCAACCGTCTGTAAATATATATGTCCTAGTGTCAACTTTGTCTTTCTTATGAGCCAAAATATTTACAGTGGTTTGTCAGATTGTCATGAAATAAATTGTTATACATGTTTGCCTATTTGTAACAGAGGTTGCTACTGCATCTGATCTTTTGAAGAATAATGCCACTATGCTAAGAAATAAGCATGAAAAATAGAGAATGCTGTTTACTGACACTACAAAAAAAAAAAAAAAAAAAAAGAGAGGCCAGTGTAGGTTTGAGGTCCCCCTACTCCTCTTCCACTCGCAGCGTGCTGGGGGGAGTGCACTCAATGTTCCTTTCCCTCTTGTTCCCATGTGCGACCCTGGAGGTAACACAGCGTACACCATCCCCATCAGCCATGGGAGCTCAAGTCCCAGAGTTCCTTCCAAGCTCAGGTCTTCTGCCAACCACCTGCTTCTTCAGCGCGTGTTTTCACATAGAAAGAAATTTGGATCTACACACTGAGAAATCATACAAGCTCCTGAAACAAAAACAAATCCTTTCCCAGCATGATGGGTCATTTAACTTTTGTAAACTTCATCCGGGAACCTTAAAAAAACCCAAAACAACACCATAGAGGCATGACATAAATAAATGACAAAGAAGCCTTTGATAGGTGATCGTGCAATTCTGCCGTTACACAGGCAAACTATCTCCCTCTAGGCAACAATAAACAAAATACAATGACTACACGGGCAATATTTCAACACCTGCTAGAGACTCTGGGAAATTGGCTT
The DNA here is from genome assembly GCA_013401335.1 of Brachypteracias leptosomus. Lineage (NCBI taxonomy): Eukaryota > Metazoa > Chordata > Aves > Coraciiformes > Brachypteraciidae > Brachypteracias > Brachypteracias leptosomus. Next base: position 270,190 of record VYZX01002675.1, on the reverse strand, counting down.
CATCTTTACAGCTATCATCAGGACAGCTGTATGCAATACTCTCATCTTCACCTTAACATATTAGCATGTTACGTACCTAACTATATTTTTGTAATACAACATGGTTTTAATGGGTGTCTTTAGAAAAAAAAAAAGTGGTATTTGCATAAGGTAATTGTCTAAGCTTCCCTAGATAAATAGGCTTTCTTTAGGGGATATTTAACATTTAGATGTCTCAACAGTCCATTTGAGAATCTCTTCCGATTTCCTTCAAAACGTAGAAATCAGTGAAACCATTTACCAAGAGCAAGAAACCAAATGAAGTTCATTAATGATTTCCACCAATCAAAAACATGTCTTTCCTTCATACTCAATCCCAGGTTGTGCACTCCCATACAGTAATGCATATCCACATACTAATGAATTGCCAATATTTAATTGTTTAGAGACTGTGCAAAGCTGAATTCTAAGAAGTTTTCTTAATTATGTTCTAGTGAGGAATAAACAAGGCTTTAGTTAAGAAGTACAGTCCTTTACTAGTGAGCTAGTTCTCCAGATGCTATATGTACTTAATAGAGATGACCTTATAGTGAAATGGATATTATAACTATTGCAAAAAACACACGGGCACATATCTAAACACAATGTTCTGTGTCACGAGTGTTACAAGCCTGAATTTCTGAATACTTCTTACAGAAGTAACTTTCAGAACTGTTAAACTCTATCTTCAACATTAACTCTCCATTTTAGGGGATATGACCTTCATGCCTGCCTCCCAGTACCTTTTGCCCAAAGTTTCCTAGTTAAAACAGCAAAACCCAGAAGCAAACAAACAAACAAGAAAACAACATACTTTTCTACTACTCCCCCACATCCCTTTCTGGCCATTCATTGCTACTTCCCTTTGTTTTGTAGGCTCGTCCAAAAGGAGAAGGCCTGACTCCATACCAGGGCAAGAAACGCTGCTTTGGCGAATATAAGTGCCCCAAATGCAAGAGAAAATGGATGAGTGGAAACTCCTGGGCTAACATGGGACAAGAATGTATCAAGTGTCACATTAATGTTTATCCACACAAACAGGTAGGAGAACTGCAGACTTGCTGGCATACAGGCTTGGAACTGGGAATACTCTTGACTTTGTAAAGCATGGGTAAGACTTGAACAGGACTTGACGTGGACTAAAACACACCATAATTTTTTTTCCCAGGTGAGCTGCTGTTCTCAGTCCTGGAAATCTGGAGTGGTGTTATCAGAGTTGCAAAATTTGAATGTTCTATCTTTCAGTAAAAATGCATTCAAAACAAAACCTTTACCTGCCTTTATTATAGGTGCAGACTGTAAGGCTTTATAATCTGTGATGGAATAAAATAAGTTCAGCAGTAGCAATGGGCCTCTGAGTTCTTATGATTTTCTTCATATTTACACCAACTACATGTTTCATTCCACTGATGTTAGTAGAATGTCACATTTCCCATGTGTACTACTTTTTTCACCTATTGGTGATTTGGTCAAGGGGCTACATCTATTTATAAAGATTAGTGATAAAAGAGAACAATACTAAGATGGCTCCTTTCTACAGAATTCCTTGGTTAATGACAGTACAGCAAGACAGTCTGATCAGGGGAAGGCTCCTTAGTTTCCATAATACCAAGTGATGCCCAAGCGAAAATGTCAAGAGAAAGCCTTTTATTAAACTGAAAGAAGTAGCTCTGCTAGGAAAACTGTATCTGCCATCCCGTCAGCCATAGCTCGTATGATACTCACAGCCTCCTTTCCTGCTCCCTGCAGATTGCTGTTGCGTCTATCCCTTGAAGTAATTTCCTGCATTTCCTGCTCATGACGGGAAAACTGACTGTCAACTCCTGCTTGTATCCCACCAGAACTGGTCAACTGGTTCAGCAGTCTTTAATGAGAGACAGATAGACAACTGCATGGGTTCATACACATTGTTTCCCTGACAAACCAGGTTACAGACTAGCTGTCAAAGCTGAATTTTTGTGCAGAAAGTCGCTTGACAACACTATTAAAAATAAATTTGGAAAGGTTTGAGGGGGATTTCACAATATTGAAGAAAATTGTTATGGATGAAAAAGATGAGAATTATTTTTAAAGTAGTTTGGGAGGTGTGATTTGTCTCAGGTGTAATTCATTCTACCTAAATCTCAGTAATAAATAGGGCTCTGCATGGGTCAAGTGACCTGCTGCCCACTCAGACGGCTCAAACTGTAGACAGGTCATGGGTATGTACTTGCAATAGGTGCAAAGGAAATTCCATCAGAAGCCTTAGATGTCTCAGTTTAAGTGCTTACAAAATTCCTATAAAAAGCTCTTTCAAGGGCTCATGTGGAAGACTTCATACCATTTCATGAGATTTTGGAGAAAAGGGTGTCAGGAAAAAATCCTGAAACATACTGTGACTTTATTGTGATGAAAAGACAGTAATATTGGCATTCATTGCAACAAGCAGGAAGATGAGATACAAATAAGCTTATTAAGCTATATCCCACAAACGAATATGAAATCAACTCTATTTCCTACTCTTGTACATGTACACATAGTCATCTAATTCTAAGAGCAAGCTTTCGCTCAGGCTCTATAGCCACATGGCATTCCAGTATAAGCAAAAATATTGATTTAGAATTGCTAGCAATATGAATTGCTGTAAAATGTAGTGTTTGAAGCCTGCCATGCTTATGACAGAAGTCTTGGTTTGAAGTTGATATAGTTCACTACAAGATGATCATCCCTTCTATTAGGGGATTCATTCTACTTTACAATGAACTGTACAATTCCCTGTCTGAGGCAGTGAATATCTTTGTCTCCACTGGCCAGTTGAGATTATGTGATCCATTCCCCTTAATGCCCCTCTGATTCCAAACCTGAAAACAACAGGTCATCTTTAGGAACTACAACTTCCCCTGACAAAACTGTGACTGGAAACTTTATTGCAAGTGAGAATGCAAAGACCTCCTTTTTTTTTTTTTTTATGAAAGCATGTATATGGAAAGAAAGCTAAGCCATTTTTCTTTCACAAACTTACACAAGACAATCTCGAATCTTCCAAGGTCTCTGGTTCCTTGTCTCTGTTTAGACAGTTTGTGTAGACAACTGCATCAAAATCCAAGCTGAGCAATGAAGACATTTATCACATGCATAGAAATACAGATTTGAGAATAAGAGAAATTACAAGACCATTAATTACACAAGTTTATAAATATTTACCTTGTTCTTCTAAATTCTTTCCATCATTTATGTTACTGTTCAAAGGGTCACAAAAAAATCACTCAAGAGTTATCCAATCCACACTATGCAAACAGTATCATAGACCTGGGAATATGTATATTTTCTAATAAAGTTTGCAAGTAGCCCCTTGAGCAGAGTTACCCCTCATGATAGGGCTAGAGTCTAATCTGCATAGTAGTACCAAAGTCAAAGGCATGCTGTGGAAGAGTTGCAGTCTATAGCGCCTCCATAAGTGGAACTTACCTTGGAGCCATATATATGGTGTTTTCTGAGGAATGTTCACAGCATGTGCAGTGCAGGTTTTCACAGCTACCTGCCCATCACTATGTTTCCATCCCATTCCCTAAGGACATAACTTAGGATGTGGAAGAGTTTTGCTCTTATCTATGTGTTCATGTCCCACCAGTAGGCATTGCAGCTATTTGAAATCAAGACAAGAGTGCGTTTCAGACTAGGCTTCCAGATATGAATAACTTGAGCCAGTCATTAGTGCTCTTTCCCAAAATTTGAACTTACAACCTCAAGTTGAAAGATTTTATATCCTGTCGTTGCTGCCTCACCTCTTTCTGCTTCTGTTTTTCACTGTTACTGTTGTCACTCTTTCAGTATTTTTCATTCTTCCAGAGATTCCATGTGCTGCTTCTGATTAAACATACCAGCAAAAGCCAGACAGTAAACAGCATCAGTTCATGCATAGAGCTAACAGGCTGCATGAGGTCAGCACTGCTTTTTGACAGAGTCTAGTGTTTGCTAACCATACATGTTTTTTGTCCAAGCATCCAGCTCCATGTCAGAATCTCTAAACATTTATCAGCATTTATCTGTGTGGTGTTATTCTGCACCATTTTGGAAAATATGCTCTACCCCATCACCAGTACTCTTACACTACTGACTATATTTTGTAAAAGCACAGTGAAAGTTAATTGAAAGTCCAATATTTCCAGTTTGAGTTAAAGTACAAGAAAACTTATTGTGTACTAAAATAGTTTTGGTAGTTTTTTTCTAATTAGCACTGCTACACCATCTTAACATTTTCTGTATATATTTCCTATTTATACTTTAGATTTTGATTACTTTGGTGGCACCTACCATAGAGAGACCTCATTCATGTTTGAGTTCCTATGTACGTCTAGTTTTCAACAATCACATCCCCCACCCCCCAGTGCATTAGTGGATATCAGCTAATTATGTGTGCCTACTACCTTTATTATATAGAATCAGAGTATTTCCATTCTCATCTGAACCTTCAGTTAGACAGATTTTCCAACTTAATTCATTTAAGAGATGATGCTGCCTCTCCCTAGAAACCATGTTTCTCTTATGCCACTTTTAACTCCATTCAAGAAAAAGAAATCTATGTCGCTGTTCTGTAGTGCCTAATCTTTCACTGCAAAGTCATCACACTATGTGATGTGATCATAATACAAGCAATCCAGAAATGTATTTATTGGTATTTGTTTGGGGTTTTTTGTTTGGCTTTTATGGGTTTTTGTTGTTTTGTGAGTATTTTTTTCCAATTTAACAACACCCAGGTGAACTGGCCAGACAGGACAGTATTTAGCTCTAGTGAAATAAATAGTCCATCTTCCAATTTAACAACACCCAGGTGAACTGGCCAGACAGGACAGTATTTAGCTCTAGTGAAATAAATAGTTCATCTCTATTTCATCTTCCTCAGTTGCTTTCCTCAATCCATGGACTTTTCAGTCCTGTAGGGCTTGTCCACAGTGTTTCACGAGGAATGGTTCACATCTGAGTACTCCCATGTAACTGGCTCAGGCAATATCAGAGTACTGAAGATAATCATCTCCTCTCTGGACAGCTCTGGGGTAGCCATTCAAGCACATATGCTGGGTCTGTGAATGGCTTGTGCAGCTATGCTCAAGTCTTGATTTCCTATGCATACCTTTAGTTAGTGGGTCCCTAGAGAGGAAAGCAGCCACACTTCCCTGACACCTGCTCTTTGTTCCTGGAAGCTCATTTCACTCCAGGAAATGATCCTATGCCAATTCCCCACAAGGAACATCTCAATTCAGCCCTGTGCTCTTACTCCACATACCCTATCTGTGAGAATGAGCTTTTAATCTCTCTGGGGCAGGAAAAGTCTTCTCAGCAATTTTACAGCTGTGTATACGCTTCAGAGGGCTCTATAAATACAGCTCTAAGTCTCTGCTTTTAAGAGAGATGGAGAAGGATGTATTACAAGTAGTAACATAAAAGCCTGATAGGAGGGCTGCAGCCATTCATTCCACAGCTCAACCACAGTGCAGAGAATCAGATGGCTCTTGCACCTGAGCTGCAAAAGTGCTCCTCATCCCAAGGAAGCTCTGCACACATTTGTTTTCATGACTAAATGATGTTCCTCCTTTCATATTTCCACCATGTCCCTCAAGACTTAAACCTCCCCATGGGAGTGCTTACAAGAATTAACAGGACAGAGAGCAAAAACTGGAAGCCCATTATGCTCAAGCCTTACTGAGGAGTAGGAGACCAAAGAGCTACTCTGACAATGCTGCTCTGTGGCTATTCAAAAAAGTAGTTTCCTGGGTAGTTACTTTAGGTACTCTAAACAGACATCTCAGATGGGACTTAAACCTCTCTCTTTTTCTACCAAAGAATTTGAATTTTTTAGTTGTTTATGCTCCTTTCTTACACTGTTCTAGCAATGGAGCTAGTCCTTATAGCCATTCACCAGCAATCTTGGCACCCTAACAGCCCAGGTGCCAAGCTCTGAATTCTCATTTTCTTCCCCTGCCCACTACAGTGACAACATTTGCGCCTGTGGTTGCTTCCTGGCTGGCTTCTTATCAAGGCTTCTTCTCTTTGTGGCTAACTCCAGTGCTGTTTGTGATGACAGCTGTTGCACTGGTGCAGAACCAGCCATCTGGTGACTGCCTTGTCCTCTTGGACACTATTTTCTTCCAGCTGTCAGGAATTTACTGTTGGACTGGAAATAATTTGGTATGTAAATACATTCTTCATGAATCCAAGCTATTACTTCCATGAGTAATGCAGTGGTCCCATCACAATTCCTGTACCCAGGTGCCTCCACAGCCATCTCTCTTCTCAGTGTGGGAAAAGATAGGTCTGATCACTCAAGCCCAATACACTTTTCAATAGTTTCAGGCCTACAAGTATGTTTTTTTGACTCTTTAGATTTCATGAACACTGTCCAGCATGCCCATTCTTGTGTGTTCCAGCAGCAAGAATACAGATCACCCCAGACTGCTGCTTCTCTGAACTCTAAAAAGAGATTTTCACCATTTAGCTCATATGGTTATAATTCATTCCTAGCTGGCTGTCCCAGAGGCATGCTGCTGACAGAGGCTGCTTGCTCTGAGCATCATGCCTCTCATCTGCAGCCTTCTTATCACTGCCTCTCAGATCCACAGAAACTGAGGGCCTCATTAGTGTCCCTGCTCCCTCCAGGCAAACAGAAAAACAGAGGCTCTGCTGCTCAAGACTGCACGTTGCATTTCAGCCTTTTCCCCAGTGCATAATTTATAGGGCTAAAAATTTACAAACTCACGATAGCTTGTGTCTTGAGGGAAACGTAGCTAGCTATGGCTCCTTAAGACTGTTAACCCAGTAATTATCCTGCCAGTTAGAATTGCAGAACCTGTTTCTATTCACATATCTAATCTGTCATTTAATCATCTCATTTTCTCCATTAAGACTTGAGGTAATGAGTCCAGAAAATTATTTATAAGTGCTTTCTGGGCATTTGAGTTTTGACGTGAACCTTTATCCATCAGTGGTACAATCAAATTGTTTCATTCTACAGCAGAAAAAACTGTCAATCTTTTAAATGCAAACATAAGCTGACACATTGTTCCATTCTGCTTCTTAGTGTAGGCAGTTTTCCTCAAGGATGTCGTAGTGACGTTTTCTCTGACACCTAACACTTCNAGGACAGGGGGGTTGGAACTAGATGATCTTTAAGGTCCCTTCCAACCCTGGCAATTCTATGATAAGGGTGGTCTTTTTATTTTGAGGGTTTGGGGTTTTTAACTGACTTGTGGGGAATGCAGAGTTCATTCAGTACATGCAGAATGGGACAGCAATAGTTCACAATCAAAAGTTAATTTGCAGGACAAGAATTGCTATTTAAATTTAAATTTATCACAGCTTCATTCCTCTGAGACAACAGCTTTAGTCACTACCACCAAATGCTTTTCTGGTGGAGCTCACAAGATTATTCCCATCCTGCAACTACTAGAAGAAAATTAAAGAAAGGCTCACAAAACTGAAGAATGCAGGAGTGCCCATCCCTGTAGTCTGTACTGAAAACATGGGCTGCCAAATCCTGGATACTTGCATTTAAAAGATGACAATGAAAATTCAAGTATTATATTCAAACTCTCCATTTAATGGGAAAAAAGCATACATTTCCAGAGAAACTTAGCAGGATTTTCTGTTGTTTTACAAGCTCCATTTCACCACTTTCTAAGCAAAGGAATTACTTTTTCAGCCAAATAGCCTGTCCCCTTCTCCACACCCTCTCCAAATACATAACTGAGCTTTCATGCTACCAGCCTCAGTCACAGCACAGAACTCACAGCCTACTCAGCCATTCCGATCTTCTGCATAATTCAGACAATCCCCAAAACTAGTACACAGCATGCAGCCACCCAGTCCTGCCCCATCCCTCTAGCACCATCATCTTCTCCTTGCCCCATGCCACAGGTGGTGGCAATTATCCAAGGTCAGCTGGAGCCAAAGAAGTCCAACCTTGATGGACACACAGGTCTTTGGCTGTCTAACATCCTACTCTTTTAGCATGGTGTAAGAAAGGTTGCAAGGGTGTAAGGTTATTAAAGTACTCTACAATTAGTAACAGTCAAATAGCAGCAAGATAAGAATAACTGCTTCTCAGGGTGTTTGAGGGGGGTTTTTGGTCTTAAAGAAACCCATGAAGAGAAAACAGCAAATGGAGATAAGCTGAGACTTCATTTTATGCAAAAGTTGGATTGAAGTTTTTTGGGACACAAACTACAGAAGCACACTACCAGTTTCAAAGCCTCAGCCCTCCAACTGCCGCACCAAAAATGTAGCCCAGGCTCTGTTCGTCTTCACTCCTTCCAGCTGGCCCTTGGCAACCTGCTTTCCTGCATTCGTAACCCCTCTCTCCCCAGCCTCTGTGTCATAACACACTGGTAACAATAACATTTCTGAAATCAAAATTCTTTGCAGGCCAAAAAGCTGAGCTCAATCAACACAGGGGAAAAGCAAGCCACAGAGAGCTATTGTTTCTGAAAACTGTCCAAAAACTCTTGGCACTATAAGGCATTCCCAATGTCCTTTGCACTATTTCCAGGAAAAATTATCCCCAAGGTCTTGCGTATTAAAAAAAATCTGGCTTATATCAATAAACATGATAACTGCTGTATTTTTTTCTCTTTAATCAGAGCACAGCTAGCATGTAGAAGCAATCAGAGCTGAGTCAAATAGGCTATTGTAAGTGTAGCATTTCAAAACTCTCAAGTTCTCCATTGGGGAGCATAATTTCACTCCCAGGACTCCTGAACCTGAAAATCATCTTGGGCTACATTTATGTAACAAATTCTTGAGGAAAATTTGTGGGCAGATGTTGGTGGAATAAGTGGTAGAAAAGGCAGAAAGGCAGTTTTTCCTGACTAAAACTTATTCAACTTGTCTGTGTTGTGGCAGAAGCACTTGCCTGAACCAGTGGTCAGGTTGCAAGCCTAGGAACAGGATTACTGGTTCTAATCTCAAATCTTAGTGTACTAACTTCCAACAAATCATTCAAAAACTCAGTGAGGTTGCAGGGAGAGCTTAAAGGATTTAGGGGAAGTGAGGGATCCATCTACTTTCCTTGTCTGCAACCTGATACATGGAATCCAATTTACAATTAAATTGTAAATTAAGTTAGACTCTAAAAGTCATATTATATGTGGTCCAGGACAGATGAAACTTCAGGTAATATCATGGGGAAGAGCACTGAGTCGGTAACAAACCATTGGCAATCACCACTGAATTAGTTCCATATATTTTTTTTACTAGCTGTGCAATGTAGTAAGAGTGTTGCACTTACAATCCAATACTACCAAACAAGAATTTGCAGACATCCCTTGTTCAGGATAATAGAATATATTCTGTCTCATTTTAGCTATTCAGAGATCTGAAAAACCTTTCTGATCTCTGGATGAGCTGTTCTTGTGGTCACAAAAACAGAGAAATTATAGGTTAGGAAATTGTTTTTTCAGACAAACACTGCACTTCATGATGTTCTACCTCACATCTCTATCACCTCTCTACCTATTAGACTTTCAAAACACTTCACCTTACTGCAACATTTAACATGGACATTTTATTTTCAGAATGATTGTGAAGCCCTTTTACATGTTATGGAAAATTAAACAAAGATCTACTAAAACCAAAGCCATTTTATTCCCTTGTTTATCTGAATATACCTCCAACCCTGTATTTTCACAACTATTATTTTAAAAATCATAATCAAGTTATTCCTCCGGTTCAGGACAAAGGGTTGTCTTGTGATGTTGGGTTGTTTGGGTTTTGTTGGGGGGTTTTTGTTTATTAGTAGCTTTGCAGCTGCTCTGCTTCAAAATTTTCAGCCTTAGAAATATGGGAATGGGTATTGGGAAAAGCTCATTTAGCTATGTAATATCTGTATATGGTTAAGGCAGTTTTCTTGTCATAGCAGACAAGAACCCCTGCTGCTGGGTAATAGGATTTCCATGCTTGGAGTGCTAATGCCTTTGGTCCATCTCAGTTACTGGAGTTAAGAGAATAAACTCTTGTGTTAGTGCTTTTTAAAAATACAGTCCCCAATTCAGTCTTCTAGTAATTTGTCTATCAGCAAAGTTACCGCCACCTTTATGAAGGAGAATCACATTAAACTGTGAAGCCACTCTGAACCAATGCAGAGCTGAAAAAAAATATTTAACCTCTTCAGGAAAGGATTACAGTACTTTTTTACTTACTAGGAGAACACTCAGTTAAGCATACAAGTAGGCTTCAAATGCATAGAAAAGCATAACAGTAACAAACCTTAGATCTAATCTGATTTCCTTCCCTTCACTGCAGAGACCCCTGGAAAAGCCGGATGGCCTGGATGTTTCGGATCAGAGCAAAGAACATCCCCAGCATCTGTGTGAGAAGTGCAAAGTTTTGGGCTACTACTGCCGCCGTGTGCAATAAACCTTCAAAGTGGCCTCTTCCCGTCCCCATCATCCCTAAAGATCCTCTGGCAGCATGTGATCAACAACAACACAGCAATTCAAGATAAAAATCTAAAATAATTGCCAATATTGCCTATCTAATAATATGCCTTACCATTAATAGAATGTAACATTTCTCCTGTGCATGCACATGCATGCAACAGGTATTTACAGGACTATGACTTGTATGCATACATATATATGTAAATGTATATATATATGTACACACATATATAAAGTGTTACTGATAGTGTTCACAACAGAACCTGTGGTTGCAGGTTTTGCTGATTGTTTACACAGACCCTATATCACAGCCAGAGGAAATGAAGAACTATTTAATAGGCAAGGTATGATACTCACAAGGAATATATGTTATATGTACAACTTTTGCAGAGGTTAAATAACTGTGGGGTCACTAATTGCAAGCACTCACCCACAACATGAATGTTATTCCTATTATATGACAAGACAAAGGAAGATGAAACAAGCTACAGCATAAGAAGGAAAATTGTTTTCCCAGTTTTAGAAAGTCTGAGTTTTGTGCTGCTGATTTCTTGGACTTTTTCTATGTTACTATCTCTTGGGCAGAGTTTAGGCAAAATCATTTTTGCAGGATGTGGCAAAAAGTGAATAATTGCTTGAGAGTATGGGTTGGGTAGAAAGGGAATGCCATAATGGGACCCAGAGCATCAGGAAGGATTCCAAGAGCTTTTTGGAGGAGACAGAATTGGCTTGCTTGTGCAACTAACGGATCCTTCTCTTGTCATATAATCCCACTGTAATGGTCTCTGTATGTGTATGGGTTGTTCATTAGGCCACAAGCTCACTAAATTTACTGTGAATAAGGGGGCATAAGAATGCTTTAAACTGTGCCCCAAACCCTTAATTGAAAGATTAGCCAAACTTACTATTTATAATAGTTTTAAAGCCACTTTCTGGAAATATTTTTATGTTATATTTTCTACTGTATAAATTTGTTATAATATACAACTTGTTAGCCATAAGGGTGCTTTGAGGCATGGAGAACACCCTATATAACCTTCCCTTTTTATGTCTTCCTGAAGCACCTACATAACTGAGGAGAATTGTAGAAGTTATATTTCATTGTCCCATTTCAGGTAGAATTTTGCACAGGGGCATCCTGCTGCAAAGAAATATCTTATCAGGGATTGGAAAATACCATGAACTGAAAGTACCTCGAGGCAGTATCCTGTTTGTGTGTCTACATAAGAGTACATTGGCAAAAGGATAAAATAAGCAATTCACTTGCAACATTCAGTAAAAAAAAAAAATTATAGGTCTAATGTTAGTTTATAGGGTGGGGTTTTTTAATCAAGAATTTCTATTTTTATGAAGTTGATTTGTGTGAATGATACTTAGCTGAAATACTACAAGTTCTAAATAACTTAAATTTGTTTTGAGGAATAATCCCATAATGCTAAGACAGAAGGGTTTTATGCCAATTGATAGCAGGATGTTACCAGTATATGTACAGTCAAGCTCTTGTAAAGCAAATTGAAGATGTACAGTGAGCATTTGTATAGGAAATGTGAAACTTTTTACATTTCCCAAGTTTGCTCTAGGGTGATATTTTTGCCATTTCCCTGCTTTACTACATGCAGGGCAAAGTTGGTTTTGCTTATTCCAGTGGTGGTGTCATGTACATATCTTGCAAACTTGATTATTAATGGGTACCCCAAGAGATCAAACCTACTGGTCAGAGCAACGGATAAACATTGGGACTCATGGATTCTGATCACAGCTCTTCCACTAGCTCCCTAATTTTGGGTAAGTCACAAGATCCTTCTGGACCTCAGTTTCCCCAGCTGCAAAATAGGGATAATACTACTTTAGTATACTTACTTCACGGGGGAGTTAAGGCTTGCTTAATGTTTCTGAGTGTTTTCACATCACTGGATGAGCAGCACTGTGCAATGCTAAAATAGTATTAACTAAATTAATCACTTTGAAACTAGTTTTGCCCAGTTGGTAATTCATAGACTGAAATAGTTGAAGATAATATTCTTGAGAGTTAACGCTAATAGCAGTTCAGTTGCCTCAGTGAAGATATGCAGTTTCAAATGGAAACCTACTTTCAAACCTATCATTTTCAAATGGAAACCTTTTCTTTTGCAGACTCAAAAATTACATTAGAGACAGATTCTCTAAACAAAGATACTACTTCTTCCCATACAAAGAATAAGAAAATACATAGGCCAATCTAGGGGTGGATTTTCAAAGCTTGACCTCTAGTATTAATCTCAATAGTTTGTTTAAAGCTTGAATAATTCTGAAAGAGCCATGTACTAATTGATAAAATGATCTATTTTTTCTTCTTGAGTGCTACATGAACAAAAACAAAAATTCACATTGATGCTTCACATCCAGTTAAAAGTACATGCAGAGAATCCCCCTTAGATGAAGGTAAGATGAAGAATGTTTGGTGTTTTTTCCTCCCTTAAACTAAAATGTTGCTATTGACCATTCTTTTCTGTGTTGAAATAATTTCCATCATATGATAATCACTAGATCAGTAGAATAGCACATCCCTTAATAGAGCTACATCAATATACAGCACACCACCAGGTTCTGAACGAAGGCCAACTAAAAGATACCATTATATGCAGTTGTTGCTATTTTCATGACAGTGCCCTGTTAATGTTTTATCCAGATTCTATGCTGCGTGGCAATGCCTTTAGCTTGCGGATTGTTAGTTTGTACTAAAAAATACATAACTGACTTTAACACAATTAATGTCAATAGATGTAGAATAATAATTTTTAAGAGCATCCTCATGAGAGTTCAGTATTTCATTGATATTTTCCTAGGCAGCAAAGTATTTAAGTAATATTTGGCATGTCTGAAATGAAAATCTGATGAGAACCAGTTTTCCCCTGCACTCTTATTGGGGAAAAGCATATAAAGAAAAAAACCACACACAAAAAAAGTAAGAAGCAACACTGCCATAGTTCATACTGCCTAACTCAGAGACCACCAATCCATCCTGGTGCAGGATGCAGGTGCAATCAGGCCCTGGGCACCCTGGGACTAGAAGAAGCCTGCTTGCATTTTCATCCCTACCAAAAGCAGGGCAAGGAGGCAAAGTGACCAGGAGTCCCTCGGGAGCGGCCACAATCCTCCCTCCCCTGCAGCTGTGGGGCTGAACTTCAGCTTCCTCCAGCCATGTAGAGACATCCCCTTGTTTTCTGTCCTCACTGCACAAAACTAAAACTTCATCTCCCTAAGGAGCTGGTGCCTGAGGTTGGTGGCAGCACCAAGATTGTACAAGGGGAACATTCCTCTGTCCCTCACTGTTTGAGATTTGCTCACAGATTGTAGTATTCAGCCCTGGGCATTTGCTCCATGCTCATCTGTATATAGTTTGTAGGTTGCTGGATAAACACATGTGCATAAGTAATGTACAATAGCTTATGACCATTGGATTTTAACTAATGGCACAGAAGGGAAATTTCTGAATTCATTTCAAAAAAGAAAAAATTGGTTACAAAAATCTAGATGACTTCTCTCCCACCGCCCCCAAAGGTAATGCATCTATACACCTAACCCTTTCCAACTTGGAAAACAAAAATTCAAAATTTTTACTGGAATGAGTATGAGTTGATTTGCCTCTTAAATTTTTCTGAGTGCTTTCTGATCTTCTCTAACTACATTTAGAACATCAGTTAGTAATCCTTGAATGCAGTTTTGAACAGTGTTACCAGAAGCAAAGCAAGCATCAGTAAAGAGTTTATTCTGTACAGAACTCCATAATTCATTATTCTTTAGCAGTGTATCCGAGAGAAATTTGGCTCTGTGCATTTATTTGGCAAACTGGATTTTTAGCCTCAGATGCTTGCTGTTGCCTGCCTAACAATCCATCTAGCACACACTTTGTCTTTTCCACCCCCTTTAGAGATTTTTAAACTTTCATTTATTTCTTGAAAAGGAAAAGAAACAAAACAACAACAACTAAACAATTTGTTCCTCAGTCGGTCAGAACATTTCACACAGGATTTGTCATTGTCATTAGCACCGCATTGGAGAAAATATCTGTGATTTGAAATGTGTGGTGTAGGTTTTTAGCTGCTTTAATTTGATGCAGCTCCAGTGAAGTTGTTCTAAATACTTCATTAAATGCTGATGAAGAAAAATCCCTATAGTTTAAAGGACGGCCCCATTTTAGCCAGTTTCTACTGCTGCTACCACAGACATAAAATGCCACACAAGCAAAGTTTGAGGCCTTTGTCTCAAAGTTGCTTTGTAATTTCAGATAAATACACTAGAGTATATATTATTTCTGAAAATAGGTGTATTTTGAAGTTCCCCATTATATGGGACTTAGTTTGTAAACTAAAAATGTGAAGTTATGTATGTCTGAGAAAGCTTTATACCAAGAAGTATTCTCTACATTTTACCTTTTGTGTAACATGAAATTTAGATTATACATGGGTTGCATACCTGTGATACTCTAGCAGTTATTCCAAAAATAAAATTATTTAAAACATTAAAAAAAGTTAAGAGCTTTTGGAAATGTCAGACTCCATAGATTAGTTTTCTCCTGCAATCACGTAGAATTTTTTTTTCTTAGTATGGATCCCTAGAGGCGTCCACTGAACAGTATGCAATAAATCATCAACATGTGTTTTCCAAGTTAAGTGAATTGACATACATTTTTCCATTTGCCTTTGCCAACATTTTAAAACATGATGGAACTATCCCCATAAAAAAATCATTCTTTAAGATATCACTGCACTCCCAATAGGGCTTCAACCCATATCTCCTTCCTATCTGCAAAACCACTGCTGTCCACTCAGTTTGCTATATTGCTGAAGTGCTCAGAGGGCTGTTTGAGATCTTAGATATAGGGATGATGGTTTGTGTTTCTAGGATGAATTTCAAAGGGACAATCATGTGCAGTTACTAGCTATAGATGATTGATATAAATGTTTACCCCTGTATGAAGTATTTCACAGTTTTACTTGCAGATGTGTATTTATCTTGAGTTATACTTGACATAAGAGTTTCTTTCAATTTTTTTTTTAATACTATGTGTGTATTTTGGAAACCTTTTTAGATGTTAAAATTTTTGAATGGTTACAAATATTTCTTGTAATACTGAATTGTTATCTGGAAACTCTTTGCAGTAACTTTTTTGTATATATTTGAGGGCCTTTTAAAAAAAATGTGTGTTTTTTGAGGAAAAGTTTTTACAATTTGGAAGCTTTCAGAAGGGCCTTCCTCTCAACTAGGATACTAACAGAGGTAAGAGTTTTCTTAAGTATTTTGCAGAATTAAGGATGTATCCTCAAGAAAATATTTATGGAAGTAATTTACTTTTTTTTTTACAATGCTTTTGTCTGTATAAAGTATGCAACAGAACTACATTAAGAAGGAAATATTGTCTACATAAAATATTATATGAAAGTTGGTACATAATTCTGACAAAAAACCCTTGCAATTCTTTAAGCCATATTGTTTTTGTTATCCTTGGATGAAAATATCAGTATTAAGTAACCAATATATTATTCAAGTGCTTAGACTTATATGAAAATGCTTATACTGTTTATTTATGTGTATTTGAGGAAGGATTGCTAGAAAAAGCTATCACTAGACATAGCAAGTGAGGAGCAAATAACAGTAAACTGTCACTTTATGGCCTTATGAGAGACAGAAGATGCTGAAAGCACTGTAGAGACTCAGCTTTCAGAAACTTTGAAGCACAAGCGTTGGGTTTCAAATGGTGGTTCTTTCCTTTCCCATAACCAGAGGGGAAGAGAGTTGTTTGGGACACTGTTTGACAACTTGACTTTCACTACTCTTTGCAGACTGTGAGCTCAGCTATGCAGTATCGGCTACAGCAATAATATCAATCAAAGGATGCAAGAGAAAGGATTGAAGTAGATTATTGTAGGGGTTTATGTTTATTTTAATTAGAACTCATAGCAATATAGAATATGCATGTGCACGTATTTGAAGCATTTTTACACTTTACATTTCATGTAGTTTGATTATATTATGGATTGGGTTTTTAGTTTGATATTTTACCATGCTAAAATGGAAAGTCTGCCCAACCCTGTACTGGATTCTTGTTTCCTTTAAAAGGTTAAATAGTACAGCACTCACTGCATTGTGTACTAGTGCTAAAACTAACACTGTATCTTATTAATTTCTTCAGCTTTAAAAAAATAACCTATTATTACATTTGTTTAGCTGTACCCACTGACCTTGTCAGATTCAGTTGGTGATTTGTATAATTTCTTTTTCTGTAACTGTTAATAAACTTGTACAGCTAAAACAAACAAAACCTATGGACAAAGGTCTCAGAGGTACCAGTTCTGCTTCAGCAAACAAGATGACAGCTTGCTCGTCTGCTGGCTGCATTGCTAAAAAGACTGTAAAACCTCTGTTGTGGATTGTCCATAAAATGGCATTCCGACATGTGCCTTATTTGCTGGATAGTATACAGCTTTCCTCTAGTTTTCTAGCATTTTAATGCTGCATTAAAGTACTGAAAAAAAAAAAAAAAAAAAAGAAACAGCAAAAGAGTGGTATGGTTTTCTTGAACTTTCCTTCCTTTGAAGTTTTACTACCAGCTGCATTGGGTTCCCAGTTACGGACTGGCCAGCCACAGCCTGGTGTTTGTGGTGCAAACCTGCCCCAGCATAACTGTAACCCAGCCCTTGTGAAGAAGGGTTTCTCTGCTACAGGCAAGTCCCTAAGCTGAAATGAGCCTGGTCACATCCTGGGTGAGAGAGCCTCACCCAAAGTCTCCTCTGATGGTGGAATAACTTGGATTAACAACACCAGCTCTTAGTTTTTAACAGCTTGGTATTGTCTAGCATTCTTCTGAAGGAAAAAACACCTATAGTCAGACAAAGTACATTCCTGTGCTTAACAGTTGGATAGGAAAGCTTAGGGGCCAGAAAGTTGCTATAGTGAAAAATAACATTCATAATTTTTAAAGTAATTAAGCTATATCGCTTAAAATTTAAGGGATTGGATCCAATTCACTCTTTGTGAACACTAGAAGTTGGCAACCACTTGACTTACTAAATGCTTGTTGCTTATTAGCAGTGCTCTTCTCACGCTCCCAAAGTTCAATGGCAAACAATTTTTCTATAGAGACTGCAAATACTGTTGTGATTGGAAGTTAAAATAAGGATGTCATGAAATTAAGTTTGGACTTTATGTATCCTGCCTCCTGTGCCTGATCACCTCTACAAACATGATGCGTATTCTACACTTGAAGTTTATTACCACAGTGACACAATTTATATCACATAGCTATCCTGATTTCTGGGAAGCTTTGAGTGCTTTTCTCCTTCGGACTTCATGAGAGAGAGCAAGAATGGATGCACGTGTATAGGTATACACTGGGAGAGAGGTTGGCCAAGGAATTGTGCGGTTCTGAAGCCTTGAGAAAAAGTTACCATTTCATCAAATGATGAAAGACATCCTCCCAGCTGAGCCCCATGGAGAGGAAAAGCACATATTCAGGGCTAGTCGGTAAATTGTTTGAGAAACAAAACAGTGCCCTTCAATATAAAGTTTGCCAATAGCACTGTTCCCATAGCAAATACAAGCCACAAAGCCAAGCTCAAAACCAAAATACATCTTCCCACTAGAAAAACTGAGCAGTCCCCAAATGCTGACACCTCAGATTTAGCACTCCCCTGAGACCAGAAAAAAAATGCTGAGTAGATCAACTGCAAAATCGTAGCTCCCTACTACCACATTTTCTGATTCCTCAAAGAAATAATTTTCATATTTAAAACAAAAGTAAATTAATACAAACAGTATGGCATCAACAAAAATGATCAAACTGCTTTTCCCACATTTTTCATCTCCAAGTGCTTTGTCTTCCTATGCTATGCAAATGAGGTCAAGAGACAATGCAACATGCTACTCATAATGTGGGATTATTTGGCCCTTCTCTTAAGAAAAATAAGAGGGATTTCGTAACAAGGATTCCATGTAACATTGATAATGAAATAGCTTTTTATTTAAAATTATTCTTCATAGAAAAACAATTTAAACACTGCACCAAGGTTACTATTCTTAAACATATCACATCAAAACTTCCATCTCAGATCGCCCCAGTACATTAGCAGGCATGCTAACTAGACCTTAAACCCCAACTAGGAAGGGCAGACAGCCTGCTTGTTATGCTTGTGTGTTCTTGCTCATGGCCCCCGTACATGAATCATTGACTGCCATATAACACGAGTCAAGTAAGTTAAAAAGGCACCTCCTTTCTCTGTCTCTCTGGAGGCACAGGAGACATTGGCAAGAGAGGAACCTGAAACACCAAGGGCTGAATGCTGACAACTAAATCTTTCCACTAAAAACTAAGGAATAAAGAACTATAGAAACCTCCTAACTGGAGGAGCATATAAAATCCTTACTCCTGAGAAGGATGTAGTACATAGTTAGGTTGTGATCCAGAAAAAATATAATACAACATTCAGCCTTGCTTTTCTCTAGTGTTGACCTCCTGAACTTGGAGGAACAGATCATTTGTAAACTCCTGTCTCAGTAACATCAGCTATTGGGCCCACACCTACTCACCAAGCGCTTTTGTTTTATTGAAAGTAATGCAATTGCTCTTCCTCACCACCCATATCTCAAGAACATGTCAGACAACAACAAAAGCCAGAAAATCGGTCTTGATACAACCTACCAAAACTGCAAAACTCATTCAAGCAACATGGATAAATAACTTTCACAATACTTTTACAAACTTCAGGAGACATTTTTAACAGAATATGCTGAGAAACACCTGCCTAAGTCAGCATTTATTGGGTCTTCTTCTGACGGGCCAAAACTGAAGCTGAGACAGTCGCATTCATTAGGAGTTACAGCATTCCTGATCTGCAGCTCAGGTGAGCACAGACAACCAACACTGCTCTGGGAGAGAGCAGAACACCATGAACCATCCCGGCTTAAAAGCACTGCCCAGGCATACAGTGCTGTGGCAGATAAGGAGACCACAGAGGCAGCAGCAAGTCTGGGCATTCCTTGGAGGTTTTGGTTCTATGCCATGAATATAGCTAAAAAAAAAAATGCAGTAATCATTGATTTTTTTTTTTTCTTTTTTTAATAAAAGGTAAAAGTGGAGCTTGCACACCCAGCTAACCCAACCAAAGCCCATGCCTACAGGGAAAGCAAATCATAGCTAAAATGTTTATGGATGTTTTAAGTGGAGTAGGGTGAAAGCCAAAGATTTTCTTTCATTTTGTACTCTAGCCTCCTTTTCATCAGCTGATAACAGAAACTAGAATGCCAGAACACCATAAGAAAGCTTTCTCTTACACAATTTCTGAACATATCTAAGCAGCAAGTATGGGAAACCTAACTCCAGCCAGTTTTTCATAAGGTTTCCTTACAGTTTTCCACCATAAAAGGAAGGTACAACCCAATGGACTTCCAAAGAGTCAAACATACCTATGTTCCATTTGATTTCAACCACTAAAACTTACAGAAGAAGTAATAATGCAGGAAAAAATTACAGATGTAATAGGAAGTAAGACCCCAAAACTGACTGTTTGCAAATAAAACAATGATAAACAGACAAATACCACTGGCATAGGAAAAAAACCCCACCTTTCTTGAGTACCTGCAAGCAGAAATTCAAAGAGCCAGCACCCACAGCCTCTCCAAAAGAACTCATTTCCCTCCCTCTGCCTCTCTTACATTGGCTGCAGCCCTGATTGCTGGGGGGTCCAGCTGTGGGGCACCAGTTCCTCCCCAGGTGCAGGCACTTCCCGCCTGGCTGTGCCTGCTGCAGCACAAACCCAGACAGACCCTTTTGGGTCAAGAAAAAAAGGACAAAGACTTCAGTGCCACCAACAGGAATCCTCACAGGCTGCTGGGAGGCAAAGGACAGTTCAATTCAAGTCTGGGAGAGACAAATAACTCTCATGTTAATGTTTACAGTAACTGAAATCTCAACACAGTTAAGTCAGGCAGTTGTAGAAATTTCATCAAGGAAATATACAAAAGTAAGCTTTATTGGACAGAAATTTCAACAATGCATGTTGTAATGAACCAATTCAAACTGCTTTCCAACATACCCTGCCATAGGTTCTGAATGTCTTGGACAAGTTTTGAATACACAATAGTTGTACATATTAAGTAATAACTTGCCCAGCTACTTGGTCTATGGTGTAGTTCTTTGGCCATTTGACTGACCCATATGTTTGCATTGTTTTAATTAAACTGAGGTAAAAGTCACTGAGTTAAATAAAGACAACCAGTACCTATTTGCACCAACATATAATAAGGGCAGAAATATCCATTACTTCTGTAATGCTTTTCTTCTAGAAGCAGGAAATTTTTCATTAAATTATCTGGCATAACATAATTAAAACAAACATTTCACACAGCAGACTGAAATTCATAGCTGTGGGATATTCTAGCTATCAAAAGATAAATGAGATCAAAAATAACTACAAGACCACATTAAAAAAAAAAATCCTGTAAAGTTTATTAACCACAAAGCTGCAACCCTGGCTCAGAAAGTCCCAAAGCACAGAAGTAGCCAGCAGCAATAGACAACGCCAACAGAAGGCTGATTGCCTGTGTTTAATGTTTTTCCCCTCTGTAAGCTGTTGTTGAACAGAAGATACAGGAGTAGGTGCTGGTCTGATCATTGGGCTGGTCCGAGAGGACTATTTTTTGTATAACAGTAAGAGCTGCAATATATGAATGTAAGCATACTTTTAGCCCTTTATGTAAGGAAACACTTGCATGGCACCCACCAGGCACCTGAGAGCTGTTGGGGGAGACTCAGATAGACATGCTCAGGGAAATACCTGTTAGTTCCCCAGCATTCATGCTTTGGAAGAAAACCTTGCAACTCACCTAGACTTACACCCAGTTGGACCGGGACTAGTTAGCAGAAACTGATTGGAACACCACCATAATTCATAGTCTACAGCTGAATATTGCACTACTGCAGCTGTCTCAGTATATATTTATTTTAAATTCTTTGCAAATACTTTTGTTTGAAAAGCTGTTCCTAATTAGCTATGTTTAAAGTTATTTTAAACATATCCACACACTGAATTCCTGTCCCCTGGGCCATGCCACTTGCTTTTGCTCTCCAGGTGGCAAGACAGGGTTTAGCATATTAGCATATGGTTTTCTGGGGTCACAAACAAATTCACTGAGTCAAGTAAAATCTCTAAGAGGTGTTTAAGCACACCCTAGCATCCTAAAGCTCCAGTAAACATGGCTCATAAGGATGAGATCCTAAGCTCTGTCTCAGCCACATGCCATCCCACGATGGGAAGTAGTCAAGCCATGCTGCATTTCAGCCATGCTACACTCTGCCCTTCTGCCCAGCACTGAACCCTAGTCAAGGACATCTTGAATTAACGTGAAAGTTGTTAGCCTGCACTCATGTTACCCCATCTACTGATTTTAAGCAATGTCTTTAACTCCAGGTGTATAGTTTCGCACCCAGACAGCTCTTCATGCTGTTCAGGGTCCTGAGGTGCTCTTGCATAAGTAAAAAAATTGCAGGAGTTGTGGGGAAAGCATGAGATGGGATTTAGCAGAAAAGCAGAACTGGATTTAGAAACACTCTTCAATTTATCTTTTCTGTCATAAATATCTCTGCCCATCTTTCTGCAATGGGAGGAAATGTCAGTCTAAGGCAGACAGAAATATTCAGACCAAAGGAGTTACATCTGGAGGCTTTTGTGAAATGAATGTAGGCAAGAGAAGAAAGTGGACTTTTTCTCCCCCAATTTTCTTCCTATGTTCAGCCGTGTGCACCTCCTCACAAGAATTTGGCATAATGGGAGAAGAAATAGAGGCTTGAATAAGGCTTTACAGTCCCAGGAAAGGTGAAGTTCATTCTAAAACATGTGTGATTTGCTCCCTCAAGAACTGTAGATGTGAAATCAGCCTAGAATTTTTATTTTTTTTTTAAATGAGAATTTAATATGCTTCATAAACCTGATCTTTTCTTCAATACCTTACCAGCAAACCTGGTAAATTTCAAACAGCTTTCTAAATATGAAAAGTAGAGGAAATTTGCGACCTGAGCTATTTTTCTAAAGGTAGACAATACAGCTGGTAGTGTTTAACTTTACAGTAATAGGCATATAAACCTCATTTTCACTACTGGCAGGTATTCTTGTTTTCTTAAGAGTTAAAAACCTGCTTTTCTTTCAGCCCAGGTACTGCCTGGTCTCCAGTATGTCACCAATCCCTTTCAGGGATACCTAAGGAAGACAAAAAAAAAAAAAAAAAAAAAAAAAAAAAAAAAAGGGTNAAAAAAAGAAAAAGAAAGAAAAAGGTCTGCTATTAATTCACTCCAAAGCTACGCACTGTTCCCCAGGTCAAACAAACCAACCAATCTAAAAAAAAAAAAGATCCCTATAACTAAAAATCACAGCTGGTTAAAATATTTTCAGTGACTGGAATAAGACATGTATGTTTAGATTATAAAATTGATCAGCTTCAGCAGAGGCTCCTTCACCTATAGATTTATTTTGTAAGTGATTGTGTATGAAATGACTGGAACTGTAAACTTCAGGTCCCTAGATGTCTCCTACCTCCTCAGTTTCTCTTGCCTTTCTCAACTATTGCCTGTATTTCACAGTTGTTGGTCTTCTGTGACCTCTTTATTTCAAGCCTGAAGTTATATTACGTGCTTTGAGCCACTGCTGGTTTTTCAAAAGCATTATTTTATATTGCAATAACATGCTATCCCCTCCCCACATCCTTAATAGTGTTCTCACACACATTCCAACCAGGCCCTGCTCCACACCGCCTGTGGTGCAGGCAAACGTCCTGGTGCTCTCCACTGCCAGTGGTACTTTTAAAGAAAACTATTTGTTCTGCAGTGTTGAGTAAATTTTTTTTTTTCTAAATGAGAAGCATTTCTTTAGGAAGCACTCAAAACACCTTAAGTTTGTTAGAAGGACATGGAGAAATACCTAGGCCAAATAACCAGGCTTCAACCAGCGCCAAACCCTGGGCACCTCTAGATCGGAAGGAAGCAGGTGCATGCTTCCTGCCAGCTACTTCACTGCCCTTGTGGGAAGCAAAGCAAGGTCTCTAATCAAGACATGATTGTGGTTTCTGGTCTTTATCACACAGTTCTAGTCAGTGGCTTAGCAGAGAACCAAAAATGCCACATATGAGGCAGGCAACACTACTCTGTGAGGGGTGGGACCTGAGTTCTTGGTTATCCCGTTAGTCCCCAGGTGTGGCCACCTGCAGCTGGGTTACAGCCAAATAATCCTGACCTTTTCTTCTTCCCAGGGCTCCTTCTGTCACTTTTCAGATAGCTCAAGAGCGCTAGGAGGCCTTCCCATCAGGGATGAATCTGATTTTTCTATCCTGTGAATGTCCTGTTTGAAGCCCTCTGTTTGGTTGGCCAGGTGATGCCACTGCATACCTCTTCAGGATGAAAAGCACATTGCTCAGGGAAGCATTTTGCTCCCCTGAACATTAGGGGAGACAAATGACACAGTGCAATGGATTTGCAATGCAGCAAAAAAAATAATCTCAAATATAATCAGCTGGGTGTGAAAATTATCTTCTTGATTTCTCCTTTTAGCACATTTCGTTGCCTAGTGAGAGGAAGCCCAAGACAGAGGTAGCAGATGGGTCTACAAGATTGGTGCTGGCAAATGTGGAAACTTTTACACTTCTGGCTCCAGCCCCAGCTCATCCCCACTTTCCATGAATGCTTAATTGAGACTGCCTGACTTTTTCCGCAAAGGTGGGAGCCAGGTTCCAGGCAGGGCATATGGGTGTATTTTGTAAGTCTTTGCCTTGTAAAGTTTTAGTACCCAAAAAACTCTCCCATCCCCACTATGATTCAGTTGGCTGGCAAGGGAGCCACTGGTGGACAGAGGTGATGGTTATTGCTGTTGGCAGGAGAAACCAGGAGGGAGGAGTGGGGACCAAACAGCCCTCTTTTAAAGAAATTATGCTGACAGTAATCATTTCATTTAGTGTGGAGCATGAAACTCTCTCAGGGTACTACACTAAAGTAGCTGCAAGACAGAAAACTTGTGTACAGATGCAGCACAGGTATGACAGACAATCATGTGAGGTGAGGGCGTACCCATTGTGGCTGTTCATCCCTTGATGACGCAGCATTCATCCAGGTGCAATCCATGGGCAGGCCACCATCAAGTATCCCATCTCCCATCTTAGCATGTGCCAGAGAACACCTACAGCAGCTGTGGGGCTTACCTGGCATTTTCACACCTTCACCTGCAGCACCTCAGCCTCTGGCCCACAGCAGTGCTTGCGGCAGTCTCTGGCCACCGCTGCCTGTGGCTGCAGTGCTGTGCTGCGGGTTTGGAGGGGCAGGTCCCAAGAGGAGAGGCATGCCTACAGACATGTGTGTGGCAGCAGCTCCCACACTAGAACTAGCCTGAGCTGCTGTCTCCATACACAGAGCAGCAAAAAGCCACACAAAGCCATGGCTCAGCATCCAGAGCAGGACCCACACCATGAGCTTTGCCCCCCACTGATTTCCTGTAGATGACTGAGTCCGTATTAAGTTATGCTCAACCTAGATAGGCAGCAATCAGATAGCACACAGCTAGGAAGCTGTCTAGGCTCCCCAACACACCATGT
This sequence comes from Brachypteracias leptosomus, assembly GCA_013401335.1. Taxonomy (NCBI): domain Eukaryota; kingdom Metazoa; phylum Chordata; class Aves; order Coraciiformes; family Brachypteraciidae; genus Brachypteracias; species Brachypteracias leptosomus. Next base: position 245,156 of record VYZX01002675.1, on the reverse strand, counting down.
TCACACTATTCCTTTCTCAGTGGGCCAGACCCCTGTACGTGCCAAACATAACGTGGAGGAGGGAGCGGCCTGGCCTATCATGGACGTTGGGGTTTTATATTAATCACATGGAAATCATTTTTGACAATTAATCATCCAGATGAAAGGCCAACTGGCTGCACATGTTGTGTGGGGCATGACCTAAAAGCAATCCCAGTGATTGAGATGATGTAGTGTGAAAGCTGGATTAAACAGGGCGAGTAAATTTGGAGCAGCTAAAATAAACTGAACTCTCTTGCAAAACATATGTTGTGCTTGCCACATAATATTGCTGTACTGTGGTAGCATGTCCCAAACATGCCAAAAATGTGATACGTTTGTTCCAGAGTCTCAGTGCCAGAGTGAGAGACTGAGGATGGTTACTTTGGAAAAAAGCCGGTCTGAAAGCAGTTCTGAGAAAGTCATGAGCACTCCTGAATGAGCTGCCTGATAAGGCTTTGTGCATCTTTCCTGTAGCCAACCTGCCCAAATACCCCAAGCCCTAGGAAGGGATCCAGGCTCACACTGAGCAATCAAATATGAATGAATGTTCTGGGCTTTTGCTCCTTCTATAAACATTTTCCAGCTAGTGGTAAGCTGTTTTGCAAGCCCCCAGCAGCTTGGCTGGGAGCTGGAGATATTTTACAACATCTGAGTATGATTTCTGAATCACTTCCCCATGTACACCTGTATTGAACTCCATTTGTAACCAGTTTCTGTGGCAAGCCAGCCTGCGCTGCCCATCCAGAGCTGGGGCTGCATCAGCACTGGCCAGGCTGGTCAATTCCAGCCCAAACGTGGGTTGGGGGAGGTCTGTGGCATGGAAAACAGGGGTGGTTAATGGTGTGAAATACTCACCATTCCTCTGCAGTGACCTCACTTTGAGCCATCACCAGTAACACACACAGTGCAAAATGCTTCCTTGGAGTAATACAGCCATGTAGGAAAATAAAACAGCCCTCAACTACTCATGGACTGATTACCCAGGCTCATAATGGGAACACAGGTAGTCCAAAGTGAGTTGCAAAAGGGCTTGGATGAACTGCAACCCTTTCCCATCTTGTGGCCCTTTGTGGCCACCCCTGCCTAGGTCAGTGCAGTTCAGTCTTCCACACTGCTCTTATTTTATTTTCTTACCATTTAAGTGCCATATGCTTTGTATTATCTTTGTTTTTACTTCATCTTGGTCATCCCAATTCTTCTGCTACACCAGATAATCAAGAGTTGTCAGCAGTAAGCCATTAGGTAGTAAAGCACAGCACTTGAAAGATGGAAATGTTAAGGGTCAATGTTTCAAGCTCTTCCTTGCATGGAGCCCTGAAACATGTAAAATGTTTTATCCATCTTGAACTCATCAGTGGAAAAGCATTTTTAGCTTGTATATATGGTTTCAGTGCTGTTCTTTTTGAATGGCTGTATTTCAGTATCATTACTAATCGCATCGTTTGCAAGGGCTTGTGATGAAGAGTGCATATGGCATGAAGTTCCCAGAGTAAAAGAAGGTGGTAAAGGCATGCTGCCCAGAGACAGCTGGACAACACACTCTTCTTTTTTTTTTTTTTTTAAATTTCTCTTTGAGAAATTGCAAATGTACTGAAGTTCATGAGTGTGCAAATAATGTTCTTACTTGGGTAAGAAGGGAAAGAAACCTACTGTAAATAATCAAAGTTTTGGGTTTTGTGCTTTATTTTCTATACCTGTCTTATTATTTTATAGAAAATCTTGACCTTAAGCCTTACTAAATAACCATTTGCCTTGTTTTAGTGCCAGCCCCATTTACATGGCAGCATAGTACAGAGAAAAGCAAAACCTGTTGGCAGCCTGGTGACTGAAGGAATATTGGGCAGCACCTGAGAACATGCCCTGACCATCCGCAGAAGATCAAAGGAGAGATTTTGCTAGTCTTTGGAGGAGTGCTCCTTGGCTGACACAGGCATCCTGGCCATAAAAAGTGGTGACATAAAGCACAACAGATAAAATCCAAAGCCTTGCAGGGTTCGTCACATATTTATTAATAATTTATAAAGCAAGTGTGGGGCTGACTGCAACTGCAACAAACCACAGCCCTTCTAAAATTACACACATATTTGAAACCATTGCTTAAAAATAAATCAGACGGTCAGCTTCAGTGCAGTTAAAACCTGAGCACATCAAGCCTTGTTTGCCATCAACTGTTTTCTCCGAGTGAGGGGCAGACACAGCCCCTATTTCTGAGCCCTGTGAACTAGTCCTGTGCTGGAAAGGAGGTTGTACAAGTTTCACTGATGTCAGGATCAGCCCAGGCAGGCTGACCGATCCTTGGGTAAGCCATGGTGCACCCAGAACAAGATGGAAAGGACACAATAAAATGCTGATGGTTTCCCAGAAGCTCTGCCTACTGCCTCCATGGCCAGTCCATGGATTCACCTTCTGGCTTAGGCACAACTTGCTGGAATCCATGTAGAACAATTCCCACAGGTCCCAAACTTCTCAGACCCCAGGGCTGTGTCAGCATCTTGTCCTGGGAGGCTGCAGCACTGCCTGGCCAGCTGCCTTTCCAGCCTTGTTCCAGCTGCTGCTGCTGCTGGATGCCCCACACTGCTGACCACAGTGTTCATTCACTGCAGCAGGCATCACGCTACAGCACCAATGGTGAGCCCTGCTACATGAGTGTGTGTGCTCACGGAGACTTGTTTTATTTATGTCCAGAATCATCTTCTATAAAATCAAACATCAACAAACAATGTGATTTTTTTTCTCAAGGCTGTGGTAGATTTCTGTGCTGTCATGTTTCTCTAGAAGACTTTTGCCAGACAGTTATACACGGCTGGGGTGTTACTGAGGGAGCTAAATGGAGACCTAATGCAGACATCCCCTTAAAACCATTTGTGTATTTAGTCTGTCAGAAATACAATGATTTTCAAGCTGAACCACAGTTTTAAAGAAAAATCTGAACTTTCCTAAACATGCCAGAGCTTTTCTATTTCTGAAAAGCAAAGGGTGGTGAAGTACTGCAATTACAGTGACAAGCTGCCAGGCTAATGCCGGGATAACATCTATCATTTCAGTAGGGTTGAGACAACCAGAGTAATGCTGCAGTGTAAGGTCAGGCCAAGGCTGAGCGTGTTGGTGTTTCTCCCATGCTGCAGAGAGGAGGAGAGGGAAATCTATATGCTGGAGACTGCAGAGCACTGGGAATCATCTTTGATGGTCATCTTGTCATCTGGTCACCTTCCTGGTGGTCAAGGCAGCCGTGAGGGTGGCTGGAAGCAAAGCATCCCTGGCAGTAGAGCAGGGGTCCCTGAGCATCCCTTGGGGCTGTTGTGATCCCTGCAGCCCAGGTCCCGACACAGCACGGGGTCAGGTCCCCAGGGTGTTCCCTCCTCACCGGCACTGAGGTGAGGCTGGCAAGGGGTGACACTGTTCTGGGCAGACAGCCAAGGCAAAATCCCCTCCAGTCCTGCTTCAGCTTCCTGTTCCTTTTGGTAGATGATTCCCACTCCCCAAAAGACTTTATGGTATAAATAAGGGACCACTGCTTTGTGGCTGAGCATCTACAGCACTGACAAAGACCAGATTGCCACCACAGTTATTTCCTCCTGTGAGTAAAAGGGGAAACTGTGGTATCTCACACACCTCTGGGCAGAAGCAACTAAAAAATAACTACTTCATAGCGAAGACTGCTGCTAATGGCGTCTGGACCTCACTTTGAGATGTTTAATTTCAAATGCTGTCCTGTGATGTGAAACATATTTATAGTTAGAGCATTTGGGGTGTTTTGGGGAAACTTTTATCCATAAATAACCTCTCTGGCCTAGACATTGACATAAGTTTTACAGGTCCACCCAGCTCCCAGAGCTCAGAGATGAGACCAAACCATGTCCTGTCTCACTAGCCGGCTACTTGTGCAACACAAACACACACAAATTAACATCTCTGGACATCTCCAGGAGCAATGGAAACTAATAATTCTTTTGGACAGGATGGATTTCCTGCTGAATTTAATAACAACAATTGGAGACAACCGTCTGGATACTTGCTGCTTTGAGATAACCAGCCAGTAAAATAACTGTGGTGATTTTCCTTGCAGAAAATTTGTATGTGACAGCCAGACATGTACTCTCTTATTTCTAGTTGTCATTGTGTATATTTATAGAGGTCCCATCAGAAAAATTCTTAAGATGAAGGAATAAAACTCAAGATAGCCCACTATCAGCAAGCCTGCTTTTTATGAGGTTTTTCAAAGCTACACTGAATTTCAGGGCTCTGGGTTGAGGCTTTCACAAGACCTGCTTTTGGCAGCCAGTTTCCTTTGAATTCACAGGAAGGTGGGAGTCTAACTCCCTTCAGGACCTTCAAAAACCTCAGGTTTTGTCTGTAGTGGTATAATAAAAGGAGAGAGAGAGAGAGAAACTCTTTCAAGAACAGTCTGAGTAGAAGGAAATGATAAGGAGTTCTGGCAAGCCAAGATTCACATCAGGAAAAAGGGTTTTTAATGCATTCAGAGGCCAAAAGGGAGCATTAAAGCTTCTATTCTGACAGCCCATATGCTAAAAGTCATTAAATCTCAGCCAGTTACTCTCATATTTAGCCCACTAACTCTTCTGACATGCCTTCAAAGAGAGGCATTTCATCTTGGCTAGAAGACCTGCAACAATTGGTGGCTTGATCCAAAGCTAACCATCCTTACTGGTCAAACATGGATCCTTATTTCCTATGTTAATTTGAGTATCTCAGATTCCAGGTGTTGCGTCTTTTTATGCTTTCATATGATAAGTTAAGTACCCAGTAATTTTTCCCACATTCCACTTATATACTGTAATTAAGTATTTCTTAGTCCTTTTTTTCTCCCTCTCCTGTTTTTATTTTCTTAGGCTGAAAAGTCTCTTTTTGCAAGGGATTTTCTTCTAGTCCAAATAATTTCTGTGGTTCTTTTCTGCAACTTGCCTAGTTTTTCAACATCTTCTGAAAATGGTCCCTGAACCACACAGAGTATTCCTTTGTCTGTCTCTCCTTTTTAAAAATAGAGCTTCCCCCTCTTTCTGCTCCCTACCACCAGCAATCGCAGTGGCCCTTTTGTCACAGCAAAATGTAATGGAAGCTCATATCGAGTTTTGCACCCACTGCAGCCCTTAACCCCTGCAAACATTCAGAGTTTAGGATACAATATTCAATCTTTCTATACATGCTGCCTCTGTGTCCTCAGAAGTATAGCTTTGTAGTTGACTAAATAAAAAACACTTTTTGAAGTCCCAGTCCTTGTGAAATGCCACCGACTAAACATAGTCCCCTGTATTTGGTGACTACTTCAGGAGAGCTATCTGGTATCAAATTCCAATTCACCTCTCAGGTGCTCTATTGACGTTACAATTTTTTTTTCTTAAATCAGAGAGCCATGATGTCCTCAGTCACATGTGGTACAAAAGCCAAAGCACATTATGTCATATCCTGGGTTTTATCAGTCAATCATGTCAAATTTCTGCCACTAATGAGCATTTCTAATTCACTTTACTTGTTACTTCCATGGGCATATCAGCTACTGGGAAAAAAAAATATCTTTTCTTTGGGATCCTATCACAAATTCCTGCCTTTCCTGCTACCTGCCCCACTTGGGTAGGGACAGGCAGCTGCCTGCAGTAGTACATTTCCTATATACTTCCCAGTGCATCCACAGCCTCTGTGCTCCTTTGGGACTGTAGGATAGGAAAGCTGAGCTGTTTCTACTGTCCCATATCTCCTTCTGTCAGTGGTACTGGAGCCATAGGTCCTGGCAGTCCCTGGGCAGGGATGCATCAGACTGTCTGTGCCTCAGCATTGCCTAGTCTTTTGGGGCCCAGGGTGGAGGTCACCTCCCTGGGACACAGCTGTATTTTGGGTGGGTGCGAAGGGCAGACAGGCCCATCTAGTCCTGGATACGTGACAAGTATGAGTTCATTAGAAGCGACTGCAGTTACAGCCCAGCCTTCCTTCTCCACCAAGACAAAGTCCAGCAGCACAATGTGCTATAAGACAAAAGAACTGGCTTCTTCTAGAAAAGGTTCTAAAAACTGATGATGTTCGAGGGAAAGCATATCTTGAAGGAACTAAACTTTATTCCAACCTGATTACAATCCAAAGAGAAAATTAATTCAATTTTAAATACTAGATTTATTTATTTTTGGTTACCGAAGCAGGCTGTAAGCTGGATCATCATGTCTTCTACTAGACCTTCAGACTAGCATCAGAAAGACTGCTTTTACAGCTTTTTTTTTTCCTGACAAGGGTTACTTCCCCATTGAACTTTCCTATGCTGAACTTCTGGAGCAGATTATTGGGAAGAAAGAGAAAAGGAAAAAAAAAAAACAAACAATGGAGAAATCTCTAGCACAGGCTGGCAGGGAACCACAGGGAACCCCAATGACAGGCCAGCACATTTTCCTCAAAACCTGGCACTTCTGCCAGGCCATTTAGAGACATCTTTTGACAAATTACAAACCCTTCAGGAAATCTGTGGGTTTGTGAATGCTCTTTGGTCCACCTTTGGTACAAAAGGATCTCACTAGATGAGGCCAAGTGAAAACATCATTATTGCAAATCAAGGCTTACAGGTGTCATTTTAATCCCTGTGAACACGTCCCTTCACTTTACAAAACCTGGGCAGTAATTCAACTGTATCAGTCATTAGCTGCTTTTAGTTGAAGCTGTTCATTTATCACTAGAGATTCCTATCTAGTCCCAAACCACAGTGGGCATCCGTAGCCTGTGTGAGCGGTGAAGCCAGCAGCAGCTCATCTACAGGAAGGGCTGACCAGCCTCTGCTCACCCTGGAGCTGTGTCCTCCGAGCCTGAGACTCAGCCCAGTGTCTTAACTTGGGAAAGAAATGACAATGTATAAACACTGGGGAGACAGGTTACCTCATTTTAAACAAACTCTCTCTGTGGAGTTGTAAACATAAAAAGCAGATATGTTGTCCCAGATGACCATCTTTAACCTAATGTTGAGGGTAAACTGCACTGATCTGGTATGACCAGTGCTCAGGTTGGGGTAAGAGCTGCCATAATCCCCCTCCCAGGTCTTGGTGGAGATGCCACCAAGAGCAAGATCCTAGGAACAACAACTTGATGGTGCAGAGCTCATCCCGATCTGGCAGCTCGTGGGCAAACCCCAGCACTCACCAGCATGGCGTTATAGTGAGCAGGGAGCACAATGGCACAGGCAGCTCCTAGTTTGACCATGTTGCAGTCTGAAGGTTTGCTAACCCCTGGCAGCTACAGCAGGACCACAAAACACAAAAAAACAGCTCCCCAAAATGCTAAGTCAGCAGTTTTCTTATCAGAGAAGACTGAAAAACAGGGCTCTGAAATTTAGTGGGAGAGTTTCCCACTAAACATCAACTACCAGGCCTTTATTTATAACTTACAGATGTAATCACATTTCAAATCTATCCAAGAAAAAGAGGGGCTGCCTTGAGTTTTTTAAGTTACGAATTTTGCTACCAAAAACCTGCTGTATTAAGCATGAATGCTGATTATTAAAACGCAAAGCCAATAAAAATGATCCAGAGGACAATATTCCTTAATGGAGACCATAAAATATAAGGACAAGGGAAGGACAATTTGGAACAAAGTGATGGGAAATTAATACCTTTTACTGCCAGTTAGTTTTACAAACAGAACAAATCACATCAATGGATATAAAAAAAAAAATTAAAATAATATACTTTCAAACTCATCATTGATCATATATGTTTGGGAAGAGTTTCAAGCAGGATTGAGTTTTAATCCTCAGGCACTGCTAACCACACCAGGCGTTCTGCCTTTAACATTAGTGGGCAAGGAGTTATCCCATGAACTTAATAGCTTTGTACATCCAAGGGCGAGGATTTTTGTTCAATAAGGAGCCCAGAGAGGAAAAATGAGAAGTTGTTTGCTGTTGTGCTGGGCTTGTTCTTCTTTTAAACATTAGAGACCAGTTTCCAAAAGCTGCAGGGTTTGGATGCAGCCATTTAGACATAGTCCAGCAGAGGTTCTGTCTAGGTCCATTTCCAGTTTTAATAATCCAGTGGCTACAATAAAGGACAAGGAACTTGAAAATGTGCAGTGCTAAGATATAATATTTTACAGTTCATCCTGCAAGGCAGAAAGTTGATATCTCACTAATGTATATTAGAGGTTGTTGGTATGTTTCCAAAAATAAAGGACCTAGCTTATTTTTTTTTTGTTTTATTCATGCTGCTCTATAGCCTGTGGTTTTGGTTTTTTCCAGCTTTCCATTGCTCTATGCCAGCTAGTGTAAAATTCTGTCCATCCTCATTTATGCTGGTGGTCCGCTGGTAGCAATGAAGCCGCCTCAACACTGGGACCCTAACAATGAGATGTCCTAGCTATAAGACTATAGAAAAAAGCTAAGAAATAATTGGCTATATATTGTTTCCCCAGAAGGAAAGACTCTTGTCCTAATAAATTGCACTGGATTGGAATAGGGTAAAAATTTCACTGATTATTGAAGATCTATATTAGCTTGAGGATTGCACTACATGGGCATAAGTACTTTTTCCTGGTGTTTTTTCCCCCCTTTGGGACCACTACCATTTCCCAGCACATCCTACTTAGTTGACTGAACAGTAAGGAATGAGCCGGAAACACCTGGGGTTGAGACAGAAGCAGCCACAGCACCCCAATCAGCAGGCTTACCAGGTGAACAGTGTCAAATACAGACAAGATCAGAATTAGTTTATCATCCAGACTCATATTTCTGCCAGGTTTTGAGAGAGTGACTGAAGAATACATGTTGAAGCTCTGATGTTAGAGACAGGAAAACTGAAATAACAAAATAGGGGGGAATTCAGGATAACAAATTACATCAGCGGAACAGGAAAAAATTTGGGGTCTTGTTAAGCCCAGAACCTTAGTCAGCAATGACACGATGGGGTAATATTATTTTAACCCTTTGACTCCTTGAAACAGAGTTCAGTCTGCTCTTTGAGGGACCCTGCTCTTGGCAAACAACAGGGAACAAACCCACGTTATCTGCAGGCTGTTAGCTGCCATTGAAAAACTACCAGCTTCATTCCTGAAGAGCTGAGGCAGCTTCTGGGCAGACAAAGCTGGCACGGACTGTGTTCTAAATGCCCCAGAAGGGGAGAAAAATGGAGCAGAGGTCTCTTAGGCTGGATAATAATGACCGCGGCTGCAAAGTCCCACTGAAAGCAAAGCAGAGCCCTTAGGCTGTAAGTTTAGGTCATATTTAAAGGCTTAGGAGGCAACGCTGCCACATGCTAACTATTTCCAGCAGAAGCCTGTCAAATGGATGGGAACCACCACCCACAGGTCCACAGAACCCCTTACTGTAGGCAAGAGGGGTGGCTCAGGCAGTGTGAAGAAACCCTGAACCAGCGCTGGCAGGAGGAATGGGGCCATGGGGATGGGAAGCTTTGCAGCCCTGCAGCAGTTGCAGGTAGCTATGTGCTCTGTCCGTATTTCCTCCCCAGCCACAGGCTCAGATACACAGCTGATTTCCCAGCTAACAGCAATGCTCTCAGCTTTTTGATTTTGTCTTCTAAAACACATTGGTTCATCTTGATAGCTTTTCTGAAATACTGTATCAATTCCTCTCCTACAGATACAAAATATTATTTTCTCCTGTATTCTAATGAACTTCACTCACATTGAGCTATTTTTGTTTCAGAGTTGTTTCTGTTTCACTGACCCACCTGGCACTTTGCTGCATGTTACCATGGCTCTCTTCAACCTCACACCCTTGTTCTTTCATCTGTGCTTTGGGTTTAGAAAGCAAAGAAAGTAGAAAGTGGAAGGAATACATTATTCTGCCCCCATGATGCAGGATGCTGATGTTGCACCCCAGGTGTGACATTGACAGCAAAGGACATCCCTCCCTCCGCTGCTGGCGGGTGGACCTGCGCCCTGACACCCTGCTGCTCAGGCACTCTCTCAAACAGCTATGGAAGGAAGTGATACAAACCTCATTAACTGGAGAAGTAATGAAATGGGAATAAAAATATCAGCAGCAGCTGGGAAATGCTGCTGTGCTGCCCACAGACAAAGGTAACCAGCCCCCGGCTCCCTCCGTGCCCACTGCCCTCCACCTTTCTCGGGAATCAGATCTTAATAGCAGAGAGAAGTGTTATCTGCAAACTTTGAAAGTCACATTTTTGAGTGTGGCCAAGAGGTGGGGATATAGAATTAGGGGCCAGTCAGAGCTTTTGGGTTTGCATGCAGCAGGACCCCACAGGAAGGGCATGTCATCCAGCCGTCAGTGTACAGTTTCACCACGCTCTCCTGTGAGTTGTGTGCTGAACCAGATGCTGTTTTATAACTCTGCTTAAGGCGATCTAAGCCAAGATGGTTTCTGGAAAATTATTTCATATTATTGTGAAGAAAAAAAAGCATTTCCTTTCATTTCAGCATGAAGGAAACAGTGTTGAAAAGGTGAAGAGCAAGACATAATTGTCTTCCCCACTGTTCTATAGCAATTTTGATGCATTTTGTAACTAACCATCATATAATCCTCCAGTTCACCCCAGAAATGAAATCACCCTTGCAAGTAAAAGTATCAAGTTTTCCTTCATTATACACTCCCGCATCTGTGTGCATGAGTACTATTTTCCAAAATCCAGGGGCATCAAACTGCTTTTCTGGTGGTTTCAAAACAACTAGAAAAGAAGCAGAATAAAAACACTGGAAAAACTAACTGCTTTGCCTTGACCCAACATGACACAGTCAGTTCCAACAAGCAGTTTGTAACAACAGCTACCCCAGAGGTAGCCAATCCACTGGTGATCTCTCCTTTTGCTGTCTTGTGTTTTGAGCCCTCAAGTTTTGTGAGATCCTGTTCACCCTGCAGTCAAAGGAAAGCATTTAACAGAGAACAGTTTTTTTCCCAATATATTAGATCTTTCCACCTCTTTGAGCTTCAGTGATTTGAGATTCAACCAGATTGGCCAGATTTTCCACAGCACGACAAGCCTACAACCCAAAAAGATGCGCTGCTTGGAACCAGAGCAGCCACATCCACCTTTGCTCTCCAAAGGTGACTCATAGACAAGAGTGCAAGAGCTGCAGCCATATCAAAAAACCCCTGCTCTTCTCAGGCAGGTAGGAGCAGCACAGGCTGAAGGCAGATGCTCTGAGCCCCTACGTCCTCCATTTGCTGGAGGCACGGCTGCTGCATGAGTGGCACAAACTGGTGACTCTAAGCAAACACCACACACACCTGGAGTTCAACACCTGCCCTCACTGGTAGGTTTACTGAAAAAAATATGGTATTAAGGCATGATTTCAGGTGGCTGACCCACAGGCAGTCAAGGGGATGGTGTGCTCTCGCTGAAGAGTAGGGGAGTTACTTTATTTAGCACAGGGCAAGATCCAGATGGACATTAGAGAGAGTGCATGTTCAGACACCCAAATGCCCATGTAAGGAAAGGCCAAGCAGCTGCACGTGTGTTGACTGTGCCCTGCGATAACCTGCCCAGCTATGTCCACTCCCAGTGGCAGCAGTACCACCATTGCCACCATCACATCCCTCTGCCTGTGCTGCACTTGCCTGGCCCCACCACCAGCCCAACAGCTGGGGAAGGAAAGCTAGCAATGGCCACAATCTCCATCTTGCTCCCCGTGTGGAGCAACATCTGCAGGGCTACCAGCCTGCAGCCCTGAATCCAGCCCTACCTTCTGAACCTCACAGCTGTTGGTCCCACAGCTGTGAGCATGCTGCTCTACTCAGAGGGGGTGTGCAGGACAGCCATAATTTTGGAGAGTAGATCTTTGACCAGGAGCTATACCACACAGAGGCTGAGCATGCTCCCTCCTCACAGGGCACCATAAAAGTCTTCTGGCACACCACAGACCAAGTCATGCCACAGTCACAGCCAAATCTTCCAGCAGTGGGCTAAATTACAGCTTTCTTCAGGTTTCCTCTGGGGAGTGGAGGGAGTAGGTATCTCAGGAGACTGAGCTGCACAGCCTCATATGAGGAGTCAAGGAAGAGTTGCCTCTGCAGCTCCCCTGCTCTGACCTCCCTGTGGCTTGAGATCACTGCACAGAGGAGGGCAGGTAATGGCAAGAACAAGGAAGCACCTGAGCCAAAGGGCTATTTTTTCAGGCAGTTTTGGGATGGGAGCTGTTTGACCTGGTGTACGTACACCATGCCCTGCAAAGTCAGCCCCAGCTCTCGGTCCGAGGTGCTGCCACAGACCCAACAACAATCTTAAAGACCTCTCTTGTCAGCCATGGGTAATTAGTGTTTGTGGTGCCTGTCAGGGCAGCAATCTCTGTTGTTTCCCCATTGCACAGGGCCAGCCTATTGTTTGCATATGACAGTGAGTCAAGGGACCAAGGGTTAGTGGGTTAACAGCTACGTAAGGTCATGATGCACACAGGGTGGGGGACACAGGCTGTGTCTCTGTGTTTGGGTGTAACTGTCTGCTGGCTCCAAGCTACAACCCTTTCACCCTGCCCAGCCAGCCTGCCTTGGCTCTGCTGTACACTCCTCTCAAGAGCTGTACAACCCCACACCAAAAAAAATCAGATCAAAAAATGCAAAGCTTGAGCTTCTGCAGTTTAGGCAAGGAAACGTTCTTTAAAAAAATGCAGCAAAAGCGTTTATAGGATCCTGGTGACACAAGCAAAGCATGTGACAGGCTGTAAGGCTGAGACCATGTGCTGGCATCCCCCTGTTTTTAATGTACAGAATCATGCAGCTTTCTCCAAGGACACTTTGCACTTTGTTTGGCCTTGGCAACCATCAAGTTAATAGCAGCACTGCTTCCAAAAAAATAAAATCCTAACCAAACACTGACTTTTGGCCAGGGAAAAAAAACAACCCTAAGACACTGCATCATTTGGAGCGTGCACTGTTTAGTACTAATGCAAAATTTATTGCTCCAGCAAAGCCTAAACACTAGCAGCTGCTGCCTCCTCCTCACACTCCTCTGCATCTCTGAGGACCACCTCGTGTCAGCTGTGCCAGTGGTGGGGTTGGAGCAGCGAGTCCTCCAAGAGTCATGCGAGCCCAGTGCAGGGCCCCTCCTTGGGGTCCTGGGGGAGGCTGGCCCAGTGCTGCAGCTGCCCCCCATCACTGACAGATCACCCTTGGCCAGGCTCTGACAGTCCTGGTTGGTTGTTAGAGAGACACCAGCGACATGAAAGCCTCTCTGGAGGAAACTGCAGCCAGCCGGGGATGAGGTAGGAGTGGAGGGGGAGAGAATGAGCAGGAAAACCACAAGACACTTGCGCCTGCTAAAAATGATTTCCATCTAGTAATTTTAGCAGCTGTTGTGTTCCTTTGCCTACCTTCCTGGATGAATTTTAAGTAGGAGGTGAGTGAAAATGAGAAACAGCAACAGAGTTTTTCCCCTCAAAGCTCTGTATCTGCACATTTTTTAACTTCTCCTTGACCCCATCTTAAAGACCCAGTCGGTTATTTTCCCCAGTTACATGGGTTTTGTCCTGGATGATAAAAAGAACTTAGAATTCACACCAAGGTTTTTCAAATGTGGTTAAAAATAGTAACCTATCAGAGGAGAATGGAACTGCACCAGCACCCCTGGTCCAGCCCTTCACCCCAGCCCATGTGGCTGGACCTGCCCATCTCAGACCTCCAGGTCCAGGATATGGATATGAAAAGAAATGCAGCTTCCTAATAAATAATAAATGCCATGAAGCCATTGCTCTTTCCTGCCTGGTGAGAGAAGGTTTCTCTGCAGCATGTGCCAGGGTGGACCTCAGCAATGCCCTTGCCTCTGTATGGAGGTGGCCCTGAGGAACGGCAGTGTGGGACGGTCACTGTGCCAGTCCCCTCACCCTACACTTTCTCACTCACAGCTGCAGCAGCCATGCTTGGAGAGCAGGTGGGGGGGAGGGAAACGACTGGAGAAATCCTTTCTGAGCCCTGTGGTTAAGCAGGTGCTCTGCTGAAACACACACATGGCGAAGCACTCACAGCAAGGGCTGCTCTTTGCTTGAAGATATGCTGACATTTACACCCAAGCTAAAACCTCTGTTTTAATACTCAAAAAATATATAGGCCTAATGAGCATAGGCTAATGTCAAGTAAAGTGCATGACGTGCTGGCGAACCAAGTGAAGAACTGTATCCTCAATGAGGACCAGGTAGACTGGAACAGCAGTTTTAGAGCTCATTTATATCTCCCTTTTCTGAGGCCTTTGGGACATGAATGTTTTGCTGAATGCCTGAGAGACGATGAGGTGTGCTGCTGAGTAAGTTTTCCTCCGTTCTTTTCAAACTTCATCAATCCCAAAGATGACCAAATTTTAGATTTTTGTTCACTTAACCAGTTAATAAATGATGAGCAATTTGGAGTCAGCATTAACCTCTGATATGGCTGCACCGAACTCAAGTCAAAAACACCAGCAACATTTTATTTCCAGCTATGTCCCAGGACATCTCCTTCATCACTGACAGAACAGGCTGCAGGTACTGACAGCCTTCTACAGTGAGGTCCCTCAAATGTTTGTCTATTTCGGCATGGCATCTAAGTCAAACAAGCTTGTCCTCTCATTCAGAACCAACCTCCCTCTCCCGTCACAGTGAGCTCTCCAACCTTGTGCAATTGCCTCCAAGTCCCTTCATCTTCTACCATTTATAGGTTTCAGTGAAGGTCCTCCTGCATCACAGCTCTTAAATGACACACTTGCTAGTCCCTGACACCCTTGATTTCAGTTCTGACAAAAGAAAAAATCACCTCTTGCTCCTGTTTGCTTCTCAAAGCAGTGAGTCACCTGCTTCCCCACATGCAGCCTTTCTGTCCTCCAGTTCCTCCAAGCCCACCTCACTCATAGTGCCAGGGCACTACAGGTGACCTTGTGCAGGAGCGCAAGCTCCTTCTCTTGTAGATTTTTGGGGAGGAAAAAAAACACTGCTGACCTCCATCTGCCTCTCTGTTTGCCCTCACCCATATGGGTACTGCTGGGAAAGCAGTTCTGCTCACATGAAGCGATCTGTATGTAGTTGCTTCTCACAAGTATGGACATTCTGTACAGGGGAGCGAGACAGGAGCTCAGCCAGCCTGTGGCATGGCCCAACTCAGCCCTGATGTGGAGCCCCCAGGCTTCAGCCAGTGCGAGGGAAAAGAGTTTACATGGGAGAGGTTACATGTTCTTCCATATTGCTGCAGCTCTTTTCTCTCCCACCATCTGGCAGTTTCCCTATGGCTAACATAGGATGTGAGCTCTGAGTGGCCACAGCAGCCTGTGTAGTGTCCCCTGGCACACATAAGGACCACAAGGAGGCAGGAGAGCATGGAAAAGATGTATCCAGGGCTGTACAGGAAAAATCAGAACACTGATAACTGGAGAAGAAACGTCAAGGCTCAGGACAATTGTTACCAAGGTTCAGTTTTCAGTTTGACAGTTCAACAAATTGATGTTTTGGGCTGCAAAGACTTTGGGTCAAAATTCACCTGTGATCAGTAGGTTCATACAACATCTTTAACCAGAGTTAGCATCAATACAAAAACCTGCAGTTCAAGATTTAAAAGTTTTTCACTTGAAGGTCAATGTCTTTTTAGCCTGGTTACTTCTAAATTGGGTAAAAAGTGTTTGTCCAACTACAAATTCTCAGCTAGCAGCAGGACATCCAGATTATCCTTGAAATGTCATGTAAAATGATTTCTACTCTAATTCACTTCTTTGAGGTTGTGGTTGTTGATATATTGCTACCAACAGAGTATAGAGCATTACAAAATAGAACAACATTTTGTACCTCCAATGTCTTGACTTCAAAGCATTTAAACTTTATAAACAAAGAGACACAGCCTCAGCCTAGCACCAAAGAAAGCAATTTTTGTAAGCCAAAAGTCTGGAACAAATAATTAAAACATGAGACTAAACAAAAACATTTGTGAGTTTGTTGAAACAACTTTGAAATATAAACTCATTTTTTCTGTGTATATTTATTTGCGTTTTACCTAAGGGTGTCCTCTGAGCGTGTTATTTCTTACTTGTGTTGCACTTGAAAGTATGTCAGTGGTAGTCGCTGTGGAGCTGGCTCTGCAGGCTCTTTTCCTGGTATGCCCATGCCTCACCCCCGAGGCAGCCAGCGTATGCCAACCTCTCTTCTAATGTGCGACCTTTTATTCTAAACATCCAGGTGAACACCTGCAGTAGCACACTTGCCATCTCTCAGCACATCTCAAAACCCAGCTCCATCACAAATACCTTTCTTGCTTTTCTATGACCTATTAGAGTTGTGCAGGATTTGTAATCAGAAGTCCCTCAAAAAACCGTTTCAGACTGTATACTCCATTTTAACATCTTCCATCGCACCTCAGTAAGCCACAGATCATGGCAATGTGCAGTTGTGGTTGGGAAGGATGTTACTTCATGAATTTGTCTCCTCATCCTGCAGGGGCTGAAGCAGTGCCTCCAGGGATGGCAGGGTTTCTGCCTAGCAAGGCTGGCAGCTGCAGCTTTGGCACTTCAGAAGTAACTCAACACAGCTCACCTCATTTCAGCGTAGCTGGCAGAAAGCTTACAGGACAGCCTGTTACCGATACTACTGTGGGTCTACCTGTTTCTCACCTGAGTTTAGAGGTGCTTTGTGATCTCTAGCTCCATCACTGAGGTTATTGAGGGGAAGGTGCGGGTGATGCCGTCAGCGCTGACGTCAGGAGGCGGCCGAGCAGGCGATGAGCGTTCGTGTGGTGCCACCTCGTGGGGAGCGGGATCACAGCGACCTCCTTTACCTGCCGAAGCCGGCCTTGGGAGCCTTGGGCCTCTGTGGGAGGTCATCAGGAAGGATATGGACCATTAATATCTGTGACCTGCCATTTATAAATGCCCGAATCGCTGCTCAATCCATGGCCCAGTTTGTGACCAGTGACAGTAGCCATGAACTGGACAGTTACAATCTAACACCTTGGGAGGGGAAATAATTTCCACACTGGTCATTTGGTGGGGACATATTTCTTACAACAGAAGATCTTTGAGGTCCCTTCCAACCCAAACCACTCTATGATTCTGTGAAGTCCTCTGCTGCTCCCCAGTGCTCCAGGAGACCTCAGCCAAGCGCCAGCGTGGCAGCTCTGCTCTGGAGCAGCTGTGCCCGAAGCAGCACTGAAGTGAAGAATCGCCGGGCGGGGGATGGAAAAATCACACTGTCCTTCAACTAGTACAGCAGCAATTTTTAGCATTTTTAATATATATATGAATAACATTAGTTACGCTGAGATCATTCACCTGCTTTAAAATGAACCGTGTTCCGAATTGCCTTAAGATCAATGCTTTTTACCAGCAGAAGACACAGAAAGCATATCCGTTTAACATCTAAGTGTAGTTTAAAAATAATCTGGGGAAGTTTCCTATCTCACAGTTGAAGTGGATTTACTTTAGAAGTTAAAGTCCTTTTCCATACATGGCGGTTGCAAGGCAGATTATTGTTGTCATAACATTTATCATTTGGCTATGAAGGGGTACAAAGTGCTGGAGTAAGGAAGTCACAAGCAAGCGGTGGCACCGCCTAACCCTTCCTGGTTTAGCCTGNAAGGTAAACCCACCACAGCCTGTTATTGTGAAGCTGATGAGACCATCAGCAAGGCTGCAAAAGGTGAACCCTCTTCTAGTAGCTGTTTGTGATACATGATGGCTAATAGGAGAAAGATGGGCACTTAGGATCCTGTGGAAAATCAGATCCCAGCAGAGAATTACCAGCAATGGCTGATTTTCATGTACTTGCCTTGATTTTGGGTTGTGTAAGGAATTGGATGAGCCACCCAAGACTGACAGCCACAGGAACACAGAGGACTAGGGCCAGTCATCGAGCCTTCCAAGGTCCTGCAATCCTTCCTGTGGTGTCCTGTGGTGCCAAAACCACCTCTTAAAATTATGTCTGGTATACTTAGTACAAGCTGCAGTTGTGTATTTTCAGTATAGGAACACTCTTGCAATGCTGCAGGGTGCAAGAGCTGTACTGGAATAGAGCTCTATGTCCCCTCTTCTTAAATAAAGTGAAGGGAGGAGAAAATTTAAAAAAAAAAAAAAAAAAGAAAGAAAAACCAGGAAGAACAAAATTCCAGAAAAATCCATTTTGAGGAAGATGCTTTACAGAAGAAACCGAAGAGATTATCCTGTTTAGTTTGTCAAAATGTTAAGACTCATGATACACTGAGTCTTAACTCTTGGGTTAAGGCAGCAGAGACTTTCTTCTGGCAAAGCGTGCAGAGATTTGGAAACCAAAGCCAGACCCATTGAGATATTGCAATCAGTGTTACTCATCACAGTGATTCTGCAGGTCTTGATATTCATCTAGTGAAGACAGCAAGCCACGACGACAGATTTTGGCTTTACGTTTCAGAAGTTAGGTCATAAGCATGTCTGCAAAAGCCACAGTCGGATGTAATACATCATTACATAGAATCATAGAATGGTTTAGGTTGGAAGGGACCTTTCAAGATCATCTAGTTCCAACTCCCACCCCCCCACCCACCCCCGGTCCTGCCANAGAATCACCTCTCTCGACCTACAGGCCACGCTTCTTCCGATGCAGCCCAGGATACGGTTGGCTTTCTGGACTGCACTGGTATATTGCTGGCTCATGTTGAGCTTTTTGTCAACCAGCACTCCCAAGCCTTTCTCTGCAGGGCTGCTCTCAATCCACTCCTTGCCCAGCCTGTATTTGTGCTTGAGGTTGCCCTGACCCAGGCACAACTTGCACTTGGCCTTGTTGAACTTCATGAGGCTGGCATGGGCCCACCTCTCCAGTCTGTCAAGGTCCCTCTGGGTGGCATCCCTTCCCTCCAGTGTGTTGACCGCACCACACAGCTTGGTGTCATCTGCAAACTTGCTGAGGGTGCCCTCAATCCCACTGTCCATGTTACTAACAAAGATATTAAACAGAACCGGTCCCAATATCGAGCCCCAAGGGACATCACTTATTACCAATCTCCAATCGGACATCGAGCCGTTGATCACAATTCTTTTGAGTCTGACCATTCAGCCAACTCAACATTCACAAAGCCATTACTATTTAAGGCTTAACACAGTTCTGAGAAAATGAACTAGTTTGTGACTAGTTTTGGTCTACAAATACTGCTGATACCCAGGAGATGCTAAATCCTCAAGGTCATCTCTGATCACACAGCAAGGAGCTTTCCCTCAATTGTACAGCAAAAAGCTGAAACTACCAACTTTTCAAGAAGAAATTCAGAAATTTTTTTAAAAGCCACCTGGGAAGTTTACACCTTCCCCATTATCTCTGCAAATTGATGGAATAAATTGGACAAGAGCACAGCCTCAAAACCTGGGCCACTGTCCAAATACCAGGCACTTGGGACTTACCAGCAGGAGGCAGAGCACAGCACCACTACCCACCTCTGTGCACCACCAGCCCTGGCCCAGCACCATGCAGGCGGAACAGAACAGCCCGAGTGAACACAACCAGTTTCAGCTCTTCTCACTCCACCTTTCAAGAAACTGTGCAAAGTCATATTTAAGAAAGGAACATCTTTTTTGTGGCTGAAATGAATTTAATTATTTGTCATACACAAATTAAGAGAATACAAAACCAAAAAATAAATCATTATTCTATCAAACTGAAATAAGCCAAACCAGCATAAATTTGTATTTAAAAAATACTGCAAAGAAAGATGAAACAGCTACAGTGGGAAGAGTAAAAAGCTTTTCAATTCCATTTTCTGCAAAAATTACACTCTGAATACTACCTCATGCACACATGAACACAGCCTTCGGTGGAAGAAGAAAAATATCAGTGCAAAATAGTTTTAAAGGCACATATTATCAGAATGCAATGGAAGTAAATTCACATTTGAGGAGAACCATCACATTTTATTTTTCTCTTCAGTAACAAGATTATTGCACAAAACCAATCAAGTACTTTTTCCCACAAGTGTTAGTATTTTACAGCTTTAGTGATTCTAGAAGGGATGTTGTGAGGTTCCAATATTTGTTACTGCTCAAGCACTTCACATAAAACCTACCTGTTTATACAGAACAAAATGTGTTTATCTGATCATCTGAATTCTTTCCTTCCCATGCATCAAACCCAACAACAATGATTTTGCTGCACCAATTAGACCTTGTGATTTCATAGTGACCAATTTTGACTTCTGATGATGATGCATGAGAAGAAATCATAATCCAAGTAATACCCAAGGTGGGCTGACTTTGCAGGACCAACAGGACAAAACCTCAACGAAACCTCTCTCTCACACAAGCTCACTATACTCTGATTATATTCCCAAAGCACAAAAATAGGCTATCTACTGAGAACTGTGCTATACTCCCCACAGAACCAGATCTTGGTGCAGAACTGCAATTCAAGTTCACAGTTGCATAATAAAAAAGTCCCATGATCTTTTGGCTAACATGTGGTCTTATTGCTCATGTAGGTCTCCAACAGTAGGCTAACTCAACCTCAAGCTATTTACTTAACCCTGAAGTGAAATCACTCCATTGAAGCAAGGTAAGGTAGAGTTCAAATTTAAATAGTGGTCTGAGACAACAACAACTGAAGAATAAAACAGAATTAATTTTTAAAAACCCACGACCACACATTAATTCTATTGGATATTTAAATTGAGACACAAAGAAAATGCCTGACAGTTGTGTTGCAGCCTTGAGAGCACTAGTTAATATTATTTTTAAATGAGAAAAACAACAGAATAGGCATTTATTAGCACAAAAGGAAACAATATTTCTCAAGTTCTAACTTCCAACTATAGAACACTTAGTTGTCAACTCCACCACTGGTTCTAAAACCTGAAACATCCAAATGTGAAGAACAGTATCAACACTGCAGTCAGATACACTCTGGGTGACCACAGTACTTCTGTCAATATGCAATGGGACTCTACCAAGTTCGTGTGACAGTATGACTACCAAGGTAGCTCAGGTAAAACATGTTTCAGTTACTGTATTATGCTTTTAATCAACATTATTCAACAGAAGTATAAAAGTTAAATAGACAATATGGTTCCACAGGTGCTACTCGTGAGACTTGAAATGTTGTGTTTTCATACGACTCATTTTTCACAGCATCAAAGTTGTCCTGAATGGTAGGGCAAAAGGCTAGGACAGCTGGCCACAGTCAGTAATGACAATCTTTTTGGAGGGCTTTCCACTCTTGGAACCAAAGCTCTCAATTTTTTTCACGACATCCATTCCTTCCTTTACATGCCCAAAAACAACATGTTTTCCATCTAGCCTGTAAAACAAATAAACAAAAGCAGTTTTACTTTAAACAAACAAAGACTGAACCAAACAGATCTCTATGGCAAAGGCACAACTGCTCTACAAGTGACTTGAAATACTTTTAGCTCTGGACATTATGACAGATAGTGGCCCTGTTACTCCCACAGCACTTTGTGCCTCAAGTGGTATAAACCAATTTATTTTTCATTGTGAGTCAAATAATTTAGAAATTAAAAAGAAAAACAAGTCCAACAAAACCAACCAAACAAATAACATCAGCCCACAAACAAACAAACCAAAGAGAACCCCAAACTCTCCAGATCCAGGCATCAATTCATCAGGTTAATCTGCAGGGCTTAGAACCTACCAGTCAGTTTTTGCAGTGCAGATGAAGAACTGAGATCCATTTGTATTGGGTCCTGCATTGGCCATTGAAAGAACACCTACAACAACAGCAGCAGCTCATTAGATCAGTGTAACAAGTATGCAGTGAAGAAGATAATTTTCTTCTGCATGTTTGGACTAAAAATGGACAGACAGATGTGATGGTCTCACATGGTCTCCAAATGATTCCCAATGCCAACTTCTTGTCTTTGACTATTCCCTCCATCCCAGCCTCCCTTCTTTCCACAGCAAAAATGTTAGTATGTAATTAGTTGTACACATTCTGAAAGGGATTAACATCAGGTAACCTCTACTGTGGTTCAACAGCAGCGGTAGTTTCCTGTGATGAGGAAATAACAATCCAAAAAGAGACTCTACAATTCAATCAGGTGTTCTTACATATGGCTTTTCCTTAACTTTTTCTGGATTTAATTTGAGCTTAAAAGGACATGCCTGTGTTACCCAGCAAGTAATAAACTCCAGATAGCTTTGTTTCACTCCTGCAGGAATCATCTAAGTAAAAACCGAAGTCTATAACTTATGAAAGAGGAAACCAAAAGCAGTACTCTCACCTTTCCAGAATTTGTAAGTAAAATACAAAAGCCCCATACCTTATTTTGCACAGTCCCTTTTGCAGTAAGAGCAAGAGAGGCAACGTCACCCGTTACAGCCTGACACACTTGTACAGCAGTCTACACAAATAAGCACGCACCAGGGACAATGTATTGTTGAACTTCCCTGACACTTCTTTACTAAGTACCCCACACATCTAAGAAAACTTATTTAAATTACATGTTTATAAACAATGCTTCATTATAGGTTACAGTCATCAGAAGGTAGAAAGAATATGTTTATTTACCAGGTCCTATGTGCTTAAGTATGAAATTTTCATCTGGAAATCTACTGCCGTAAATGGATTTTCCACCAGTTCCATTATGATTTGTAAAGTCACCACCCTGAAACAGAAATGGATATTAACTTTACTAGCACACAAGTATTATTTTACATCAAAAGTGATGCTATTCAAAATATATTCACTTACTCTAATTTAAAAGTAATAAAATCAGTAAATTTTCTTCAGGTTAAGAATGAATACAGTCACATGAGGATTTAAGACCATGTAACTAGATGAAGATACAATCAAGCTAGAAGTAAATTTCTGCTCCAGATATTGCTGATATTCTCCAACTGACATCCATAACTCCAACAATCGCCTTTCTGTGTTACCAGCCTTGCTCCCGAATGTGATGCAACACATCTCAAATGCCTCAAAACAAAATCATCCAAATTTATTACCACAGACAAGACTTCAGAGCTCTTTTTTTCCCCTTTCTTTCTCTTTCCCAGCAGGTATAAACACTACCCAGGATCCCCATTATTACTATTTGCAGGCTTTGTTGTTTAAGTGTTACACCTGAGCTATTTTAAACTTCCCTCAGTTACATGCTGCTTCCTGGGATAGACCTGACCACCTGTCTTAGGTTAGAGACACAAAACCCAACAACCAACCAACCAACCCACCCAGTGACAGCAACTTGCCAATGCAGCTACTAAACACTGCTTCCAGCAATCTGCTGTCCCCTCTTCCAGAGGTGACACCACCCATGCCAGTAACAAACTAGTACCTAACAAGTATTTCATGTGATATTCATCTTTCCATTCCCACCTTGAGCAATCTATTAGAGGAGGTGTTGCAGCTACTCCTACGCAGTCCCAGAAGTATGCTCTGCGTGCTGCATGCCATGTGGAGGCATGAAAATTGCCAAGCCCTGGATATGATGA
This sequence comes from Brachypteracias leptosomus, assembly GCA_013401335.1. Classification (NCBI taxonomy): domain Eukaryota; kingdom Metazoa; phylum Chordata; class Aves; order Coraciiformes; family Brachypteraciidae; genus Brachypteracias; species Brachypteracias leptosomus. The sequence goes on along the minus strand of VYZX01002675.1, from coordinate 221,829 downwards.
CCCCAATTAGGCTATACCAATTACCTGAATCATCAACACTCCACCTCAACAAGTGGAAAGGTTTCCACTGTTTCATCTCACTTTAAAATATCTGAAACCTATGACAGTATTTCCACTTTGGTAATGACTACCAAGTAATTCCTAAACATCAACTCATCATCTCACCAGAGTCAACCACCTAGTATCCTCATTTCGGGTCCATTTGTGGGGAAAAAACAGGGAGGCAAGGAGAACAGACTTACATAGAATTTCACAAATCAGGGATAAAACCAAGAGTAGGATTTCTATCTTTCTTATATTTATGTATTTCTGGACCCAGCAAGACTTTAAACTTTGTCCCATTGTTAGTATCACAAAACCTTAGTTTGTGTTTCAAAGGCAAGAAACTAAGTCCTTGATAGCACATTTGTCCCTCCTCTTCTTAGAAACACGTCATATGATTAGGGCCTCTTGTTCTGACAGCTGGGGTTTTTTTTCCACTTTTTAAGTGAGAAGAGTGGAGCATCACAGTCATCAGTTACTAAATAAAGCATGTTTACTATACCCTTCATCTCAATTTTTTTACAGAGCCATTCTATGATACAATGTTGTTGAAATGTATCTTCTTTTAAGGGAAGAGAGGACTACCAGGAATCACACAATCCAGTGCACTACGGCAGCTGAAATCCTGTTTATCTGCCAAGTACAGTTGAAAAAAGGCTTTCAAAAGGGCTTTTTCTGTTTGGTTTGTTTGTTTGTTGTTGTTGCTGCTGCTGTTTAAAAAAAAGCTAACGTGCATGGACTTTAAATCAGAATTTTGAAAGATTCATCCTTTAAATCAAAACAAAATCTATTTCAGGTGTGTCAACCCAAATATTGACCCAAACCAACCCTTTTGGTTCCCTCCTCCCCTCTATAGTAGGGAAATATTCAGAAAAAAAAAAACCCAAACAACTAAAACCACATTCTCTTTTTTAAGCAGATTATTCTACTAAGAATAAAGAACAGACACATTGTTTTCTTAGCTCACTTACAATGCAAGTTTGATTGTTATTCTACCCACAAATGCTTCTCCCAAGCAAGCACCATTCTGCCAAATATGCCCCACACTAAAGTACACCGCTATACAAAAGCAGAAAGCTCTAAGCCAGCTTTTTTAAGGCAGCCTACACATAATTTACATTTATTCGTTCAAAAGATGTGCTAAGCAACAGCCATAACAAAAAAATCAGAAATGCAAGTCACACTGTTGCTTCTTTATTCTGTAGTTACCAAAGGTTAGAGCAAAGCCATTTAAAATATTACTACTAGTCTAACTGGTTCTAAAAATACATAAATAACATACAGATACATTTAACAGCAAAAGTTAAAAAAAAAAAAAACCAAGCAAACATTACCTGGCACATAAATGAAGGAATCACTCTGTGAAAAGTGGATCCTTTATACCCAAATCCTTTTTCACCAGTACAAAGAGCTCTAAAGTTTTCTGTGAAACAAAGCATAAACCATTGCCATATACAATATATAATTAAACACAGATAGATTAACTATATCCCAAGTTTATAGTATCTTTAAGGTATTATTGGTTATCAGTTGTTTCCATCCTTTAAAAAAATCTATTATAAAGCTAAGGAAACAAAGCTTGTTTAGCCTCAGATCAGGGTACAAACACAAGCCTCTTCAATTGCATTTCCCTTTTATTTTGCTGTTACATCTCAATTCCACCCTCCCCACCTCCCCAAACCCACCACTCTAGAGTCAAAGGTTTCATTTTCTGACTTTTAAGCCTTTGTTCTCCATAGCAATTGGGAAGATGATGTTTGTTGGCTTGTTTGTTTTTTGAAAGGATATTATCTACTGGGAACCGCAAGAGGAGTGCAAGTTTTTCAGAACCACTGAAGAAGCAGAAGAAGGAAGCACGTGATAACACAAAAACATTGTAACATGAGTGCACTAGTCAGCCAGTGACAAGGAAAACAAAACCCTATATGCTCTTTGGAAAACTCCAAGAGACACCATCCCTTCGGTTTATTTCCCATTTGCTTTGGAGTTTGATTTTAATACTAACTAATGGGTTTTTAAACATATTTATTCACCACTGATGACCCAACATATGGGCTATACTGTCTTGGCACAAATTACAAAATGAAACTATTTGGAATAACAAATTATAACTCCTCGTTAAAGTTTGCATCATATTTCTCTATTTAACAAATGGGGATGGAACATGGAAATAGTTTCCAAAACGTAAAAGAATATTCTGTGAAGATTCTCTGCAAATCACAATCTAAACCTTAAATGTTTAAGTATAACATTCTGTGGATTTTGCCTTACCTGCTGTCTTTGGAACCACATCAGCTTTCAGCTGTTAAAGAAAAAATAAACAAATTAGTAAGTCAGCTTTTTCACACATATATAGAAAAATTCCTATGTGAGAGGCTGGTGCAATGGAACTCTCTTCCCAAGGCGATGGGCTATCTGAAATCACAACCCACCCAGAATTTCAGGAGCAGCTTAAGACTTTCCAAGTGGTTAGCTAGTAATTAAAAATATCCCCTCAATGCAACTTTTGGCCAGCTAATGAAGAGCAACTTCATCAGTATCTCATGATTTTACTGATGAACACAGTAAATTAGCATAACTAAGAAGAATCTTTACAATGGAAGCCAATGATCAAAGCCAGTTTGGATACAACTGGAGAGATCGAAGTCTCCCCAGAACAGAGCCATCCATTGAAATCTGCAGAAAAGGCAAAGGAAAAAGAAGAGCAGAAACCGTATATTAACCCATGATGCTACATACAAATTTGTTACTAACAAAAAATCCTGATTTTAATTTGTATGCATGCTTTTACTAATTTTAAAAATACAGAGTATAATAATTGCCTGAAAAAAGTGACAAAAAAAATGGCTGTAACAGGTCAGACCAAAGTTTTATCTAGTTGCTTATGGTGACAGTGGCCAGCAGCAGACCCCTTAAAACAGCATGGCTATGGCAAGAATTTAATGTTCCTCTGCTAGGATGCTCTCCTTGGATGCCTATAATTTGCAGCTGAATCTAACCACAATTTGGTCAGATTCAAGGCTATGCTGCAACGCATTCAGATCTGTAAACTGGGCACGTTGAAAATCTTTAACATGAAACGCTACCACAAGAAATACAGTTGCATTAATGTTACTTTACATAAGGCTGTCCAGCTATTTACTAAATCTCATTGACAAATAAAGAACTTGAACAACAGTATTTTTACCTATGACTCGCTCAAACATTACCTCTTGAGAACATGAGAGCTGGGAGTGTCCAATTAATTTATATGCTGACTCTTTCAATGAAGAAAAATGAATTGAGCTCTAGCCTTAAGGGAAATCCTTTTAGAGAGAACCCTTATGAACTACATTTTTAAAAATCAATGAAAACCCAACATGGGTGCTGGAGACAGAAGGCCACACTGAATTCCCTCAGTAGGCAACAATTCGGGGGAGCAGCATTCCCTCTCCCGCACGGGGTTCTGGAGCACAGTCTCCTTCCTCCCCACGCACAACGCATTTATTCAGAGGCACGTGCCCAGTCCTAATGATATGTGGTTAAACCACAATTAAAGCCTCAGTGCTTATCGTAAGAGCAGAGTGTATTGCAGCTTTCATGTTCAGGCCTTCTTTACACGGCTGAGTACTTTAGAAACTGAATTCTTAATGATAAAGCTATTTCCTGGCTGCCAGTTCAAACAAGAGCTGCACAAACCTCTCAAGGCACATGAAGGGGGAAGTTCGAAGAGGCAGCACCTCAGAAAACCAAAGACTAAGAAATAAGCAATATGCACTCAGGAAAGAAAAGAAAGAACAGGGCGAAGCTGGAAGAGTGGCTGAAGGCCTCTATTACGGGCATGTTGTCCCAGGAGCATGCCAGCCCCTGGGTGCTGGGTGTGAGGGTCCAGCCGCGCCCTGACAGCGCAGCACCCCTGAGCCGTGCTGGGGCTTGGGGCGCCCTGTCACTGCTGGAGCCCTGCTTGTTCCTCTCGAGCCAGCGGCGCGGTACCCTGCAGCAGTAAATTTATTCTTGTTTAGTATTTCAGCTCTCATACTACGGCTCAAGGTAGTTCCTTGACGAGGCTCCGTGCCACAGCTCGGCCCAGTCTCCACCTCAGGGGCCGCAGCGCCCCCAATTCCCAAAGGGGTGCCGGGTTACTGACTCCGGCACTGCCCGGCCGTCGGAGACCGAGGGCGGTTGCCCTGCTCCATTCCCCTTCCGAACCCTGCTCGCCGTCCGCCTGGGACGGAGCCCCCTCACCTTCCTCTCGTCCGGGGAGTGGAGCCCTTAGGGTGGCTGGACAGAGGCTCCAGCAGCCGAGTAAGGGCCGCCGCCCCCCGGCTCCCTCTCACTCCCGCACCGGAGGTGGTTGTGTCTCCCCCGCGGCCCCGAGAGCCGGCACGGTCGTTGCGCCAGCCGGCCCCCCGCCCCTGCCCTGACCTTACCGCTCACCGACCGCCCTGCCCCGGGCGCCCCGAGCACCGTCCCCTGGGCCCGGCACCAGGAGAGCCGCCGGCAGCCCCGGCGCCCCTACCTCCAGCACCACGCGTCCCAGCGGCTGGTTGTCGGCGCCCACGTCCAAGTACACCACAGGGTTCTGCGCGCTGGCCGCGCAGTAACCGCGGGCACCGGCAGCCCCCATGTGGGCGAGCCCCGGCGGCAGCAGCAGGTCCCCGGGCGGGCGAAGCAGGCGGCGGGCGGCGCTCAGCGCCAACATGCCGCAGGCGGGCGGCCGATAGGAAACACGCCCGGACAAGCGACGCGGCAGAGACACGCAGCCAACGCCCCCGCGGCCTCTTTTATGAACTCCGGCGTGGCGCCCGCTGGGGGCGGGGCACGGGCCAAAATGGCGGTGGGGCGGGCAGAGGCGCCCGGAGTGTCCTCCCGTGCCACCGGCTGCTGAGTCGGGCCCGCGCCGCCCCCTCGGCAAATATCTATAAGGCTGTTGGGTTTTTGTTGGGTTTTTGTTTTGTTTTTACTTGGTCGGTTTGGTGTTTGGGTAGGGGGGGGGCTTGCACGTTTTCTCACAGCCCTTTCCAAAACTTTGTAATTCCACCCAAGGCCTGTGGGCACGTCCCGCGGGAGCAGCGCAGCGGGCAAGGCCAGTCAGCCGCCATCACGCGGTAATTGGGGGTAATTGGGCGTCACGGGCAGCCCGTGCAGCGTTACTCACCCACAGCACCCGGGGCGTTGCGTCGTGACGCGTGATGCAGCAGCAGCGCCTGAGCGCTACCTGCGGCGTCACCCCCACACTGCACACCCCCAGGGGGCCCGCGACATCCTTTCATAGCCTGACCCTGGCCTGAGGGATTACACCAGTAGGAGGAGGTGTAGTCCAGGTTAAATAGTTTACAAAAGGAAATGGTCATGTTTTGTGTGAAGATAACATCATTTTAGATCAAAATACTTAGTACATAGGTTATTCTAATTCCTTCTCCAGTTGCCATCCTGTATATAAGAACTTTCAAAAGTTTTTCAGATTCTTTGGTTTTGTCCTGGTCAGTGAGGTCAATGAAAGCTCTTCTATTAGCATACCAGCAGAGAGACAACTCCCCTCATAAGCCAATATACATTGTCTCTAAAAAACTATTCCTGTTGTTGTATTTTACAACCTGCATACATTTTATTTAATCCAAATAATTAATGGTGCAGTTCCATGTTGCTAGGTGAACCACAGCACACCATTACTGTATCAGCACTTCTTCAACTAGCACTTGTATCACTAACACAAGCCCACTGGTATCAGAGACCATTCTTTCTTCATTGAACAAACAGGAAAGGAAGTTCTATTCTCCGTGACAAGCCCATGCAAGCACAGTGAACCTACAGTGTTCTGCCCTACTACACCTGAAGTGAAGGACACCCGGAATGCCTGATGCTTTTCTTTTATGATAAACCTTGAAGTTAACAAGACACAACTGGACCACTGAGTTTCTGCAAAATGAACCTTGCACATACATGACATTCTGTCTGCTTGCTCCGTTCTTTTGGCTTCCCAGATGTAAATAGGGTTTCTATTAAGACAATTCTAAAAAAGATGCATCATTTTATATAGATTATTTTAAGGCAGTAAATCACCAAAACTAAATAGCATTTATCTGCAGTACTGCAGGCTGCCCTTGTTAAAAATTATAGCCCTTGAATGTGGGGAAAACAGCTCCTAAAGTGATTCTTCAAAAAAAACCAAGCATGATTCTAGTAGTTATGCACCTGTAATTTGCACATTCCTTGTATTATAAGTTAAGTCATTTTAATGGAGGTTAGAGGAACGCAACCATGTAATACAGTATGACAGAATCGCACAAAGACAGCCCCTACGCGAGGAATAGTGAAGCTTCAATCCCACCTAAGTTCTTTGTTGTCAAGCAGCTAAAAGTGACTTCATCAGTGACATTCACTGACTTGTCAGAAAGTTGTCAATCAAGGCACTGCCCTCACCACAAAGTTCAGGGCAGAACTACAACATACAACTGCAGATGACAGAAATCCTAGAGGAACACCATTTTTCAGGCATACACTTCAGAGAGACTCATGACTTCATGCCCATTAAGTGGAAGGATATCAGGAATAAATTTAGCAAGTTAAAGAGTTTTGAGATAGCAATTCAGCAGCTGGTGATATCGTGGGGATGATGATAGCATGTGCTATGCTGTATAACTGCCAAAGGGTCCATCTTGTCCTGAAGGAATGCCTAAGGAAGAGTGAAAACAGGGGAGGGGTGTGTTATAGGCCAGTACGCTTTCAACCTCTTACTGCTTCCACTTCAGAGAACTTCCCAAGCTGAATGGGACTTCGCTATGTAGTAATCTTTTCTTTTTTTCTTTCTTTTTTTTTTTTTTCTTTCTTTTTTTTTTTTTTTTCTGCATACTTATCCACTCACTGGACCTTAACTCATTTTGTCTTACCTCTCAACATCAGCAGCTTCCTTGGCAGTGAATTGGAAGCTGCCCTTCCACAGGCCTGTTGCCCAGAGCATCAAGAATCTGTTTGTTTTGAATATTGCTCCTTTTAGCTTCATCTAATGTGCCCTGCCTACTAGGGGAGACACATTGATTGGTATCCATCTTTATCACACTGTGCGTAATTTTAGATTTACATCTTTTCCTCTCTCAGTTATTTCTTTTCAAGACTGAAAAGTCATAGTCAACTTTATTATTAAGAAAGCTGTTCTATGTCTTCAGGATTATCTTTATTGCCCTTCTCCAAGCTGTTCCCACTTTCATGGATGAGGGGACCTTTGCACAGTATCCAAGATAAGGATGAACAATGACTTTATACATAAAGTGCCATGTCACTGTTTTTTATTCCTTTATTAATAATCTAAAAGAGACCTTTTTCTTTGTTAATAGTAGCTAAATCACTAGGTATTACCTTGTCATATCCTCTCAGCTTCAAATCTATGATAACTTTACTTATTCTAATAATCTGCTTATTCTCTAGTGACCACAAAAAACCTCACACTCTTTTTAATGTTGTTTTAATTTTAGTAGCCACTAGAACCCTAAACCAAAATTAGCGCTTGGGTGTTAAGTTCTGCACATACCTATAACACAAGAGATAGTTCTGGCCCTGAAGGATTTATTATTTAATAAACAAGATGAAAGATGAGCAAAAGAAAATACTAACTTACTTCACACTTGGGAAACACCAGCAGAATAGCTTTGAAAAGTACACAGGTGTTTGGTAGAGCAAACAACAGAGTTTTCCTCATTTGTAGACCTTGGAAATAAGGCAAAACAACTTGCTTTCTTTCACAGTGGTGACTTTTTGATTTGGGAATATGGACTGAATTATTATTTCTAGGCTTATGCAATAAAGCTACTCAATCACTCATTATGGTCTACTGCTGCATAGTCAAACAAATTAAAACTCATGCAGACAGTATGATGAGGATCTTGCAAGTCACAGAGGTCAGTTTCCAAGGAGGACAGAAAAAAACGCTCCAAAACCTCTGTCAAAGATCACCCTATCTCACTACCAAATGAGGCTTAGAGCTAGCTCAGCAAACTGAAATTATTTTAGATGAGCTTTGAACACATCCATTTGAAGATATGCTCATCATTGAAATTCTATAAACATCTGGCTAGGAGGTAAGTACATTTGGCTAGAAAATGGACACACCTGGTGTCCCTGCGCTATACACAACAGGCATAGACAGAAGTCAAGATGGATGCTTCAGCAGAGCCATCAGGGAGATGGGCAGCTGACCTACAGATTTCATTGTTCTCTCTTCCTTCTCCCCAGTCTCAAATGACAATACAGAAATTAGAGACGGATAAACTAGGAGGACCCTTTTGATTCTAAATAGGTATTTTTAGAAACATTCCTATCAAAGCACCCTTCTTATGTCCTAGAAATTCTTGTATAGGAGAAAGAACCTTAAATGATACAATAACAGTATTTCATATTGATACATTGCTTACAACTTAAAAGTCTTCATGAACTATTAAGTAACTGAGTAAATATTACCATCATTGTGCCAAGATGGACAGGAAACAAGAGCAGTTAAGTGACTCTTCTAAAGAAACAGAAGTAATAAATGCTTGAAACATGACCTAAATTTAGGGATTTTGATTTCAAGGGGCTTGAAATGGTGCTACCTCCCAGCAGACAGATACTGCACTGGTAAAAAGGTGATGCTTGTTCCTGATTCTAACTGCCTGACTGCATGCTCACTTGTCTGACACAAATAACAGGGTTGATTGTATTATGCAAAACTTGGGTTGCTGCTGTTGGCCCGATCTTAGCAGCTGTGGCAAGATCACATTTTGCAACCTACCAACTGCAACAACGCAACTACATGCAACTCATCTTTGTTGCACACTTTGATATGCTCTTCATGGAGCCGTACGCTTAAAGCAGGCAAATAAAAACTCAAATATTGACTGCAGCAACCTGCTATGAAGTGGATTTCATATGAACATCACTTGATACTGAGATATAGGGGATTCCCACGCTATTGATTTTAACATTGATTTTAAGAACCCTTGCACATCTGGGACCTAGTTACCTCAAGGACTCTGCTGAGCAGGACTGTCAATAGAGGAAGAGGTCATACAGGGACTCAGCTTGATTTTAAGTGGGAAGAGCAGAAATTTGCAGTGGGCATTCCCACCCTCCACCTGCCAAGCCTGGATGTGCTGCACTTCAAAACATCGTAACTTTTTCTTCAAGGTTTTAGCAAAGCTAGAAGAGTTGAGAGCTGAAAAGGATTTCTGAGATCTGTATCTGTAATATGCATTTATTTAGAACGAAGGAGATGGTGAAAGACCTTTCTATTTTACTAAGTGATTGCAGTGTGAAATTAAATCATACAAGAGCTCAAAGGACATAAAGTAGCCACACAGGTACATTTAGAGATAAAAAGAAAAAATGCTAATAAATATTTCCCCCAATTCAAGTTTCTTCTTAGGAACTTGTAGTAACCCAGCTCACAACATGAACCTTCTCTCCAGCACACATTGTACATAAAGGAGGAGTTTCCCCACATAACTTCATACTAATTACCTACAAATAGTCATACAAGAAAAACCTCAATCCACTCATGCTCTTTATAACCCTGATTAGCATTTTCATTTCAGAAGTTCTGAGTGACCTTGCTTGCTTGGAATTCATTACTCAGTCTCCCTGCATAATGTATGGAAAGTCACTGCTAATATGTTGGATTGCACAGTGCCTTTACGCAGTGCCCAGGGCACCTTGCAGCTGCCTGTAGCTTCCCAGAAGATTGTCCATACACCACTACAGCTGGTCCATGAACATTGGTGGATAGATCACAGCAGCCTGGCAAGGCACATAGGACAGTTCAAATGCACATTTTCAGGCTAAAAGAAAAATGCAGCTGTTACTCCCAGTGGACTTGTGAAGCTTCAAGAAGTCTAGATAGGTGGTTTGTCTGTGGGAGGGTGGCGACATGCTTTGCATACTTATGAAACAGTCTTAAGATGTGGCCAAAGTTAAGGGAGCCCTTCTATCTTCTAAAACACAGAAAATCCAATTGTAGCAGAACTTGAAATCTATAGGGATCAGTTTGGTTTATTTACCTGTGAAGTACTTACGACCTCTGGTCTGACAAACAAGTAATACGGTAACAGTATCAGAAGCACTTTTAGAATTAATTAGTCATGATGCTTCATTTTGTATGAGTAAGAAGAGTCTGGAGATCGGGATGATCTCACTGAAAATGGAATTGCCCAAGAATTACTCATCAGAGGAGACTCTTAGCAGCTCCTTCCCAGGGAGCCCAAGTCAGCACTGCATTGCACCCCTCCATCCCCAGAGGCTGTCACAACACTCACTTGTGTAGAAACCTGCATCTGTTCTCTCACCACTACCAGGTCCTGCTGTGCCTTTTTTCTTGCTGCATGACTCCATTGACCAGGGCTTGTTTCTGTGATATAGCAAATATACCACTGATATAAAACCACAACCAGAGGAGTACTGACACTTCCTATAACCACTGTCCAGAACACTAGAAAATGCAGCCAGGTGAAAGAAAGGGGAAGAACATCATACATCTAGCATTTTAAGACTGACAGGGTGGTAATACAACATTCTAGGTTGAGGTGTATTTTAGAAGATAATTTGACTTGCAACTCAGGTGGGAAATGGTTGCAGTGTTCACAGAGGCACGGGGCGATGTGGGTCCCATGCAGCACATCACCAGCAGCACCCCAGATTCCCAACTATATGCTTTTTATTCTTCATCCCTGCTACAGTTCTTGATATTTCTGAATTATTTTCTCACAGGTCCTTGGTTCAATCCTGTCCCTTTTCTGATCTTTTACTGTCCCAAACATTTAGCATCTTTCTACACAATTGTTTTCCTTACATTATTATGTCTTCATGACCTTTCCTCTCTATGCTGTTTCTCGAGAGCTCTGCTTTAATTGGCTGCCTAGTAAAGCCTTGGGTTTTCCTTGAATTTGTCTTGTGTGTAAATCTGAACGATGACTCTTTGAGGTAACAGCTGCCTCTGCACCTTGTACAAGATGAATTATCCTGTCTGCACTAAACTAATTCTAACAATAATTATAGTTATGAGATGCTTTTTAGTTGTACAACTTCACAACAGGAGTTGAAAACTAAAAATAGTCAGATAGCATCAGTCTGAACAAGAATCACCCAGAAATTCAAAGCTTCACAGATGAAACAAGATTAAAAAAATTCCACCCATTTTTCTAACAAAAAATTCTGCTGGAACCAGCCTCACAATACTGAATGTCTCAGATTCCTTTCTGCTTTTTTGCTGTGCCACTACAGAAAGGCTCGCTTACCATCAGCATAGAGCATCATTACTGCATTAGCTAGCGTGGGATGGTGTGACATACTTATGTAACATAATTGCATGTAGCACTCATCTGAATACCCAAGGTTCCACCAACTGAGCTAACAAGTTGCCAGATGCAAACTTATATGTGTCATATTTACAACTGAAGAACGTAATTTTGGGGTATTGAAATGTTTGGTGAAATACTTAAAAGCTTGGGGAAAAGATTTCTGGTAGCATTCAGAGGAGTCGAGGTTTCCTTAACTTTTGATTCTGTCTCAGTGTCACTCCTGCCCATTTTGCCATCAGTTTGATAGCTGCAACATGAAAGTAACACTTCTTCCCAGAGGGGACATGATCCATAATTTAGAAAGGCAAACTGCTAGCCAAATCAGATTTCTCCTGAAGCAACATATTCTGCATAATGAACTGGGTAATTTTCACCAGTCACCGACTAGGACAGCTAATCAGATGGGTACATGGGTACATCCAAAATTCACTGATTTCACATGTCTTAAAAAGGTACAAAATGTACATTCTGAGAAATACAGAAGCAATGAATAAGGATAAAAATGAGCATTGCTTATAAATTTGAAGCAAGATAATAGAAGGGAAAAATTTGAATCAATTTAAACATGCATTAAAGTCCCAATAGGACTTCAACCTCAGCATTTCATTAAATAGGTGTGGGGTATTTCAATAGTTTTTGCAAAACAAAAGAGTAGAACCCTAACAGAAGTCTGAATAGTTTTAAAAATATTTTGCTTTTTCTAATGTTTGACTAGTTAAAATCTATTAAAATTAACAACCTGTCTCCACGTCCACAATAATCAATGTGTTGATATGAAAACAAAGTGACAAATGAAACCAAGTGTTCCAGAATTGTTCAACAAAATCCCCCCAAACCAATGAAACAACTACAGACAAACAGGAAAGTCTAGATTGTAAGATTCAATTAAAAATGTAATTGGTCAAAACTCTAACCTAGGGGAAAAACAGAATTGGTAATTCCTAAACTTTTAGAATGTCTAATAAAGACAAAAATGTGTAGAGAAACCAGTGTATTTGAAGTGGTAGATACCAGGGTTTCTAGAGAAGCCAACTTTACTGTGTGTAACTGGATTTATCAAAAAATATAGTGAGTTCAGTAATTGAAAGATATTAGACAAACCAGGCAGACATATTCCATAAACAGGGAAAAAAGCTTCATCTTGCCTAGTCCACATGCTTAAAAAAGAGAAGGTTTTTAACAGAATGACAGACTTAAATAGCAGGAAACCTATTGTGATGATTTATGCAAGGAGTCTCTGGAAGTGCAGATGAGCCAGTAAGTCCACCTGAACCACGCTGTGTGCTAACACCTGCAGGAGTTGCGATGGAACTGCTGTCTGCTTGTTATTGTGAATCATTCATGATTCACAATACAGGAAGACTTCTGCAGACTTGGAATTTAGGCAGGTAAGAGGGAAGTGGGTTCTGGTTAAATATACATACAAATAAAAGACTAGGTGCACAAACATAAAAATGCATTGATAGTTTTAAAGGAAAACAGAGAAGGATAATAAATGAGAGCATTATATAGAGCCTATCAGGTCAGAGTTGTCCAACTGTTTTATATGCTGTCTAGCTTATTTTTTAAAATGAAAGCAAGCAGCTCTATCTACACCCCAGAGTCCCATCCCCATTGTCCAAGCAGAAAACAAACAGGGTGTCCTTCTTTCATGTTTCTGGTTGTTTTCAGTCTTCTGCTCCTGCAAAAGGCATGGTGAAGTGCATGGCAATGGAATACAAAGTGCACAAACAAAATATGGTGATTCATAGATCCATACTGACTGGAAGAGAAGAGAAAAAAACATAGGGAAATAAAGAGTGTTCTGAAGTTGTTCAACAATTGATAAGCACAGAAGTCAAATACTCATGTAGGTGGCTGCCTGGAAACACACACACAGAACACACTGCCAGAAGGCGGGACAGGAGACACCAGCATCAACTGGACACACACATCATACCTATCCTGGGGTCCTCAAGTGATATCTGGGAGAAAACTCCACTTTCAGAATTGTTGTAGCCTCCTCAGACTTCAGAGTAAGCTTGAAATGCGTACAGCGCTTAAGAACATCACTCAAGCTCTTCATGCATTTCTCCATCTGTACAGTGCCAAAGCAGGTTTGCACAGTATCTTGCTGACACTTCTTGGGAGCTTCCAGGAAAACAGAACACCAAAAATAAAATATTCGTTAATTATTGTCTGGAATGGGTAAATATTTTTTGTTTCACTACTGAGTGCACTGTAACTCAGTTTTGTTATGTTATCCTAAAGGTCCATTGTAAATGGGTAGTGCCAGCAAGGAACACAGAAGCTAAGAGTCAGAAACGAAACATTTTTTCCCAGTTTTGAGCAATTCTATCTCCAGTCTATAATTTTATATACATATGTCTCTCTCTATATATACTTGTGTGTATCTCAACCAACAGTAAGAACTTGTGGAGTAACAGCTATATCTCAATTACATACTTGTATAGATACTCTTATTCTGGAAGGGTCAGGTTGTTCCTATGTTATTTGAATGGATTTCAAAGGTGGGTTTAGACCAAACACTTCCACAAATGCCCTATACAGATACAGAGATACTCAGTAATTTTCTATTAATAATAGACAAGTTCTCAGATGCAAAATGACTGGCACCTGTGGCGGTTGCTAAGTATGGGTCTAGAACTCTGGTGGGACAGGACCTGCACATGCCATGGCTGCTGTCAATCCACCCCTGTGTGTATTCCTTTTGTCATGACTCAGTCTGCTTACAGTTAAATAGGCAGACAAATTAAGCAGACTTGGTAACACAAAGGCTGCATTTTGAAACCAAACTTTAAGATGGGGATGCATTAAAAAAAAAAAAGTAATCTCATTTTAGCAATCTTCTAAGATCACTAATTTTGCTTTAATGACAGGCTCCAATTGAAATAAAAGTATCAAACTCATGAGAATTTAAAACAAAGCTAACCATCTACTGTGCTGGATGTTTAATTGCTCCACACAAGCTGACACCAGAGACAAGCCCTCCTCTCCTGTTATTAGTACCATGCAAAGGTTTCATTTCAAAGTAATTATTGCTTGTTCAGGTGATACATAGTGCCCTGCGTACTGAACTGCAAGCCACCAATACCTTGACTGGCAGGGACTTTTTTCCATGCGATTCCATGCCTACCAGTAAATTTGCATTCGTGATCTTTTATTCTGTGTCTTCCAGACTGGTTCACAGCTCTCCCTCCCTACAGCAAGTCCTGCTCCATGACAAGGTACATCCTGCACAACCAACTTCCACATTAACACAAACCACGCAGGGAGAAGGGAAAGTTGCTTGTTTCAAAAAGGAAACTCAAAATTTATAAAGCAGCTGCCAATTAGCCAGAGCTTAATTTTGCAAATTTATTTAAGAAAAAAAAAATTAACATGAGCAAATCAAATGAGAATACTTCAGTGTTACAACAGAGTATATAAATGTCTAGCAATAGTCAAATAATTTGATCTTTAAATACAAAATAACCACATGAACACCTAATATACAGGTTTCATCTGAATACATATTTATTAGATAAATATTAGGTTGTCACATCATCTAACTACATACAGTTTTGCAAGACTAAAAATCACAATTTTTTTTTCTGACCAGTTTAAAGTATGAAATGATTGCATTGTACTGTACATACAATGTACAAACAAAGACAACGGCCATTTTTGCATGTAACTTCAGATTGTACTTTTTTTTTTAATTCCCCTCTGATCGTGATATCAAAAATTGTATAAAGTATGAATTTGGTTACAATTTTTTTTTCATCCCCTTATTTTTCTTCATTTTTTTCTGTAGCACCCTAAAAATACACAGGTGATAGACTAGTACACGTAAGCTAAATATTACATGTAGATAAAACAAAACAAAACAAAGGATCAGAGTATATTACAGAAGTGAAAGTGAAACAAATGCTGAGACTCCACAAACGCTAACAAACAGGATTCATTTTCCACATAAGATGGAGCTTCAAGCTTTCTTTTTCCTGCGAAATAAAACCAATGCACATTCCAAGGAAAATGAATGCATTTCTGTTAACATGTCTCTATTTGTCATTTACATATGTACAGCTGTCCCTTGAGTCTCCGCTGCAGACGTTGGGGTGTATCTGTCAGTCCTATAATAATGTCCTGGCAGCAGAACTGTAGATCTCTGTGGGTTCTTTCCCAGATGAACTTCCATAGGGAAACAATTAAAAAGTAAACAACAAAAAAAGGAAGAATAAAAATACTACTGGAATTTCATATAATAATTAAGCTTTAAAAGAAATGACTGTGATTACCCTATTTGCTAGGTTTTTTTCTCTAAACTTTAATACGGCAGTGAACAGATAAAAAAATAACTAATTTTTCATTTAGAAGCTTTTTCATACTGACTCCACTATACAGTACCTGATTTTATCTGACAGGTAAGTTTTAAAACTGTCTCAAATGTCCAACATTTGGGTGATGGGTAAAAACCATTCTTTCTTAATTTCTGCTTGGAAACCAAATGTTTTTGTAAGCTTAAAAATGTCAACCGCCCACTTTAATTCTGTATTACTGTACAAAGCAAATGCAAACACTGCTCCAAACATACTGCTAATATCTATGGGGTTTTTTTTCCCTTTATGCTTTCCAAACAGGTACTTTTAGGTGATACATTTTAAATATTACCAGTTAGCAAAAGGTCAATCCTTAACATACCTGGTTTAAAATACTAACATTGTGTTTAAGAGAAAAATAACTTCAGGTGTGTAACTTAGCTGCTCAGGAATCAGTGGAGGGTGGAACATTAAATAGAATCGATTAAAAAATTCTGAGCAACCAGTTCCAGCTAGTAGTGAGAAATCTTTATTCCCAAACCTATGGCTTAAGAAACTTCCCCCCCCCCCAACAAAACCCCCAAACTCTAAGGGCATTGAGTCAGTTTATCCATAGCCAACCCTGCAAATGACTTCAATAGCTATATAAACAATGCAGCAAAAATACAGGGGGAAACTACTACAGTAAAATGGCTACAAAACACATCTGTAACTGAAGAATGGTCTTTCCTAGGAACTGTGTGATAGCAGCACCACACCACAACCACATTACCATGTATTACACCAAGGTATCTTTAATATTCTGCAGAGATCCTCTACAGGTTGTCAAGCCTACATAAGAAAAAAGACACTTCTAAGCAGAATAAAATATACTATACTGTTTCCCTCCCCCACCCACCAACATCTCTAAGTGTTACAGTGCCCCAGTTTCAGAGACTGGCACACCAGTTTAGTGATATAAATATGGTACCTTACATATTTGCTGCTTGCCTTAGTGCATCTTTACCTGTTCAGACAGCTGGTCCTAAGTGTTCTCACTTGGGCATCAAACAAAATCTCTACCATTACCAGCCCTCAATCACCCACAGTCAATGAACATCGGTTGGTTAGTTGGGGTTTTTTTGCCCTAGGCAATGACTTAGTATTCTATTTCTACGACAGAGCTGGGCCCTGATTGTCCAGGTACTGCCTGATGTACCAATTCATTCATCACATAAATGGATATGAAATTCGGGCTAATTTATCAAAAGAAAACAGGGGAAAAAAAACCCCAAAACCCACAACTCCCTTATTCTGTTAAAGAACCCTCAATTTTCTTTTTTAAAAAAGGACCCATATTTTTCTTCAGACAAGGTATTTAAAAACACCAGCAAAAGTATAACCAGATCATGAAAATGTTGAATATTATCAAAGACAATACTAAAATATTCACAAAGATATTTACAATAGCAATTCTTAAAATAATTGATTTTGCATAATGAACAGCGCCTTTCTTAAAAAAACTTGAAACAGGAAAAATATAAGTGTGGGACCATCTCTACATAATATGTTTGACAGATTCAATACTTCTACTGGAAAATAAAAGAACTAAACTGTCATTTCCTTTAATATCTACAGCAAGGTGCTGCTGACTAGCATATATATATCATGATGCATGTACAGCAGTAGTGGAAAACGTTCACAAAAAGAGCAAAATAAAACAAAAACCGCAAAAAATTTACAAATATGACTTTGGTGAGGAAAGCAAATTGAGAGTTGTAAGCACAGAGCATGCCATTTACAGCATTGCAAACTAAACACAGAGGGCTAGGAAGCTATCTAGTCAAACCAAGAGAAACAAACCAAATTTTGCCTGGCACTTCAGTTTAAAACATATTGTGGTGAGCAAACAAAGGGTGGTTGATTACATTTGGGATGAGGAAAAGGAGTAGGGTCGAATTTGCTTTTGTAACAAAAAGAAACAAAATCAATAACTGTACAGTGGGCAAAAGCTGAAATGTTGCACCACAAGGGCAAAGTTGGCACACATGCACTTCTTACACAGCTACTGTACATCATTTATAAGAGAGAGAAAGAGAGAGAGAGAGAGACGAAGAGCACAGAAATGGGCACAGAAGCAACAGGAAGCTCATGCAGGAGCAGCAACCACACGAGAAGCACAGATCACACAGGGGCAAGACGGTGATTGTGGCAGCAGGGTCTCTTGAGGGCAGTAGCAATCTACTGACAGTTACTTATTCTCCCCATGCCCGGTCCTTCAGGAAAAAGAGCTCATCCCAGCAACCAAAGTTTAAAAAAAAAGAAACTGAAGGAGGAGAAAAGAAAATGGCTGAATTATCTGTAACAGTCACAAAAACAGAATGCAAAGCGAAACAAAAATGAAGCTGTAAGATGTCTGTCCAATGTCAATGCCCCTTCTCAAGCTGATTATTAAAAATAATTATGCAGATAGCGATGTTACTCTCCCTCCATCCTGCAATGACTTCCTGGCTGCCTTCAACTATGCTGTCCTACTATGTATTGTGCAGTACAGACAGAAACACAAACGCTTGGGGCACCAAAGGCTGTAGGTAATAATTAGGAACAGTTTGATTTGCACACCCCTCCCACCCCACCCCTTTCCATTCCATATGGCATACACGGCAAAAACAACTATTACAGCAACCTCAACAGCTGGATGTTAATGCAGCCACAAACTACTGATTTGAAACCAAAACCACAAAAAAATCCCTAAACATTGCAAACGTTTTTCTTGGGTGTTTCCAATCTGTGTGTTTGGCTAGAGGAATCCTCTGCAAAGAAGTGGTTAAGATTCCTGCGCTTGCAGAAATACCAACACTCATGGCTGCAGCCTGGAGATTCTCAGGACTCTGTTACTGAGGTCACTTTAGCTAAACCGGCAGCTCCTTCTGAAGGGCCTATACATATTCCCTACCTTTGCCACTTGACTGCAGGATTTGTGCTTTTTTTGAGCTTTGTACTCATTTTTGTTTTTCTTTTTGTGTATGGCCAGGACAATCACTCCAACGCAAACCTGTGGTTGGAGGGGGGCAGATGGGAGGTGGGGTGGAGGGAGACACAGTTTCAAAAAAATGGAAGAACAGGTGTTGGAAGGACACTCTGAGATGGGTCAATTAAAGACAGTTCCATTTTGTTGCCTTTTCTTCCCTTGCCAAGATTAATTTTTGCCAAGATACTTCACACTATGTTTATCACAGAACTCTCTCTCTAGAGGATGAACAACAAATGGGGTTTCCAATAGCTGCACAACTGTCTATGCTTCTTTGTCATGTGTAGCATGGCAGACTCAGAGATTACTGCATTTATTTATATGTTGTGATTTTTTTCTCCCATCACTTTCATGGTCTTTGAAGCTGACAAAAGCAGTTCTGAGATGAAGAAAGCAGGGAGTGCACCATTGGATCAAGTTGTGAGGTTTTTTTCTTCTCTTGTGGAAAAGGAGTGTTAAGATTCCTCGCTGTGCAGCCACACACGTGTGAACAAGTGAAAGGGATGGGAGAATACATATGGTTTCAGTTGTTCTCAAAGAGAGACAGAAGGTCATCATTGCTATTGCTTGGCAAATCAGGAGGATCCAGGTACGAAAGCAGCTCATCTGGGTTTGTGAGTTCTGGAAGCAGCTATAAAATATAAAGATAAAAGGAAAATTACAGATAATAGAAACATAATTAAGAAAAAAAGGGATTAAACACCACACATTCCTGGAAACTGGCTTTCATATGTATATATCCAAATAAGTTGGAAGGCAGTGACACAAACTTAACATCCTAAGATGACATAGCATCCACTTGTTTGTGGAAGTCTGTATTACTCAGTTTTCACCTATTAATTACATTACCATCTCAGTTAGGGCTTCTCAATCAACCTTCCCATCACAACATTCATCAATAAACAAAGTATATTTCCTGGCTGGCGATGCTGACAAGAACTTCTCAATAAATGCATGTTACCTATGTTAGTTTCATACAAAACACTGAATAAAAACTTGAAACATGGTTTGAGTGATACATATTTGAGCTTTAAGGTAGATAACAAAGATTGGCCTGACTTGCAGGTGTCAGTGCGATGATCTCCTGAAGCCTGCATCCTTATAGAAAGAGGCAACCTCATCCTTTCCTTACCCCTCAGGCACCCACTAACACCTCTGTGAACTGATGGAAGCTCTGGGGCAGTGGGCTGGGGCAGAGAACTCGCCCAGAAAGACTGGGGAAAAGGAAAAAAAAAAAAAAAAAAAAAGAGAGAGAGAAACCAACTGAGAATGGGGAGAGGAGCAGCAAGGCAGGTGGGTGAGTCCTTTTCCTTCCTGTGGCAGTGAGTTTAGAGTGGTTGGAAGTACTTGAATTCCAGACATTTTAAAGGGTCAGGGGCATAACCCCCCATCCAACAGAAGATGCACTCACCTCCACAATTTTTTAAAGTATCAAAAGGAATAGTTGTGAGGGTTTTATTTATATTTTTACTAACACTGTGTTTCAAATAGAAAATTTTGTTTTTCCAACCATCACTCACATTCTTTTTGATCTGACAGACAACAAGCGAATTGTAACTCCCTGGTTCTGTAGAGGCAATGTTTTCTGCTTTATTCTGCATCTTGCCATATCCTAGTCAAAAGTAAAAACATCATATATAAGAAGCATCAGGGACGAGTTTGTAGTAAACTCCCTTTATATTCAGCGTTGTGCAAAGACATCAAAATATGGACTACTTTAACAAACCTAATAGTAGGTATGAGAAAGTCATTTTAAATTGTTCTATGTTTTCAAATACTATAAAACTAAAAGCTTGGCTGCATCACATTTACATGCAAATATATTTATATGCTTCTATTACTCCTGTGCAAATGCAGCTTCATCTTCTGATGTTATATGTATGAACATATTTTTCAATAAGCTAAACATGAAATGCAGAAAGAAGTTTATTACTTCCTAAGTATTTTGAAAAAAATGCAATGTCAAGTTTACATAAACAGAATCTCCCAGAAGGAATGCTTTTCTTAAAATACCACCTCTTCTTATTCACGGTAAGAATGCTATTGTCATAGTACTAAAGACATAAGGCTTTTAAATGTATCTCACCTACTATCATAATTTTTCATGAACACCTAGTGCAGAAGCCCAAAAGAAAACTGTGGCCCCACCAAACGTGTAGAAAATAAAAAATTGGTTTAATTTGTCCTATGATTTTACAACTCAATTCTTAAAATTTTAACATAATGTCTCTTGAGAGTCATTCTTGAATATAGAGGATTTTTTAAATGATCTTTTTTTTTAGAAAGGTGAAAGTTTTAAACAATATCCTCAGTATCTCTGACAACGGTCTTCTAAGTTTTGAGGGTGACCTCAGCTTGCCTGGGTCTTGAGGGGCCAGGCAGCACAGGCTGTCTCCTGCCCAGCTGGTGTGAAAAGCAGAGACCTCAGAAAGGAGTTGCTGGGCGTTGAGAGTGCTGTGGGTCCTGTGCTGGAGCGGACATAAGAGACAGAGGAGAGCTGGCAGTGCGAGAGGGGAGGGAGATGGGGGCAGAAGCTACAGAAACATGCTAGACTTTGGGGTAGGATTTGGAGAGATGCACCCAGTGCTCCTGAAGCAAATACTTGAGAGGTCTAACCAGTCATGTGAGTCTTATGTCTCTGCTGAGGTACAAGTGCGTATCACCTGTATCTCTATCTGTATCTATACAACATGTATGCTTTAACCCAGGTTAAACCTTTGCCTGTATCACACTGAAGTCCTAAAGTATTTAACATGACTGTGTCAGCAGGGAGCAGACCAAGTTGCCCACAGTGCAGTCCCCTGTTTGGTTTGCTGCATGACACTTTATTCAGCCTGGTTCCACCACACAATTGCTGAAGGTTAAACCCATTAAAATAATCCATCTGATCATGATTGAGCTCACAGATATTTCAAAGAACTATATTCTGCACACTGTACAGCACTTGCCTTCTCATTTGGGTAAGATAATTTCAGCCTCCAATTAAGAATCCAGAATGCTTCCATCAGTGATAACCACAGTACTGTCATAAACGCACAGGTTTTTCTTCTTTGCTTTTCACCGAGGAAAGTGCCTGACTCATAGCCTGACTCATAACAGCATGCTAGATATTGCTTAAATATTTGAAGAAAAAGACGATGTATTTATTTCACCTATTAATATTGCTCATAATGAGGTCCTTAAGGGTTCAGAACTCTAATTGTCACATGAACTATTAATTCCCAAAGGATGTGCATGTGAGTGTGTTGTGTGAAACAGCAGCGTTCTGGTTCAGATAGAAGTTACTCCACTGAGTGCTGTTCCTGTAACTGAAGCACCCATCCCTTCCCCCTAACCCTCTTCACTCCCCTCCATGAGGCTACCTGCTGGCACAGTGCTCATGTGCGACATGGAAGACATAAGTATACAGCAACAGCAAATACAGATATAAATCCGAGGCACAGAGGTGAACATTTGTCTAAGAAAATTACACTGCGCAGCAGCAGACTTTGAAACAGACAGAAGATACACATACGGGAACGCATGACTCAAATGAAAATCCAATCCTAGTGCTACAGAATTTCTGTTTTGGGACACAGGTGGTTAACCAGAGAGATACCTCAGATAATTCACTTTCGACTCCACTGAATGGATGGTAAGAGACAGAAGATTACTTTCGGCCTTAAAAATAGGTTTATCTTGTTTAGTTGTGCGCTGCCTCCCATAGTGGCTACAGAGGCAGAAGATGTCCTTGTTTATGTTCCTACGTGGCATACTGGAAGAACTTGTGCTGCTGAGCTACCCACATGAGTGGCTACGGACGGGCACAGACTGTTTTTGGCTGCAGAGACAGAGCCATGGGGTGGGCCAGCACAGATCCTCCTCCCACGGGCCAGGGCATGCTGCAGGGCTGTGTGCAGCTCCCTTGGCACAGCTCCACCACAATCAGAACCACACAGATCTGTGTCCTTCCTCTTGTTCAGACACTGCAATGGCTTCAGGGTCTAGATGAGCACACAGGAGCCCCTGTCCAGTGATGAGGAGGAAGGGAGGAGATGGCTCCCAGCCTGGTGCCTGAACTGCTGTCTGAAGAAATGTCTGCCTTGGTGCTAGGAAGAGGCTGTGGCTCGCGTGCCACGCAGCTGGTCAAACCAGAACTGTTCTCCCAGCAAGCCAGGAGCGCCCTGTCACCTTGGCTGCAGCACCTGTACCCATGTACTAAAGCATGAAAGGATGGTATGTGTTGTGGAAGCAGCTCCCCATCCCCGCGCCCTCCCCACCCTCCCGCCGCGATGCGAAGCACACGCTATGGCAGGCAGATGATAGTATGACACAGACTTACATCCAGCGAGGGCTCCGGCATGTCGGGTGCTCCCTGTCCACCAGCCTGACCCTCTAAGGCTGAGGAGGGATTAAAAGTCAGGTCACTGTGTGGATGGTTGCTAGAAGCGGCCGGGGGTGGCTGCCGGGACTGCTGGGTAGGAGGCCCGCTGTGATGTAATGGCTGCCCTGACTGGCTGCTGGGGTGAGGGACGTGCAAACCTTGCTGCATGGAAGTATGGGACTGATCAGTGCTGCCAGGATGAGGGATCTGCGGAGGAGGAAAAAAGCAGGAAAAGAAAGTGAGGCCACAAGGTACAGTGCTCGCAGTGCCTGACTCTGTAACCATGTTACAAAAAGAAATAACTTAAATTTTAAAAAGACACACACAACAAAAAAACCCAACCAAAACCACAAACGAAAAACAACAACAACAAAAAGAAATAAAAAAGCGCAATTGGAAAAGAAAACTCCATATCCCAATGCCAGGGGAAGTGCTTCTGTTTTTTGAAGGTTATCTGCAAGGTGGAGGAGATAAACACATTGGATTTGTGCTGTTGGTTTGCTTCCTTGTGATGTGGGAAACTGTGCTTGAAGATGCAAAATAATCAACCCCAAAGAGGAGGGAAGGAGGCGTACAGGTGCCGTTCGGCATTAGAAAGAAAGATGCTTTTGCCCTAAAAAATTCCATGAGTGAATGGAGAATTAGTTGAATAACGATCCCTACACCAGGAAACTGATTAAGTGCATCATTTCTGCTCAGCGCCCATATTGGATAGCTTCCTGACACCCCTGCCTCTTCATGTGTCAGCTCATTACAAACATCTTGCAAATACCAGCCCTTCCCCACTCCTCCCCTCCTTTTCTTTTTGGAGTGCAGCACCACTTTTAAGGGCTGAAGATTTTTCTTGCTGATATTCGTGGGTTCTGATGGTTGACAAGCAGTCAGCTCAGATAGCGAGCTACCCACCCACCCACCGGCAAAGCAGCTGTAGGTGGCTGTGTACCTGCTGAGTGCAAAGTACAACGCATCAGCTTAAACTAAGCTAATGATCACACTTCTATTTTGTATTCATGCTGTGGATAGGTTCTCCAGCAAAAGCTTAGTATTTTTTATGTTTTCTGTGGGGAATGAACCACCTAACCACATGCGTCTTCCAAACCCTATTATGGAGGCAAAGTCTTTCTCACATGACAGAGAAGCAACAGAAATGCACAAGCCCAATTCTTCCTTCTGCTGCATGTCACATTTAATGCTAGTGAATTCTTTGGGACTTGACCTTGGTGCCATAAGAAAGCAGTGTCTGAATGCTTCAGAATCAGAAGTCTCATGTTAGTTGGGTATATGGAGAAGCAAAAAATGTAAACATTTTTTGAGGAATGCTACATATTGCCACAAAGTGGAGCTGAAATCAAAGAACAGATACATACAACAATAGCATGGAATTCATCCAGCCAAGCCAACAGAAACCAGCAAATTGCTATGTCAGCATTGACCCTTTTATATCACAGTAAACTGCAAGGTTATTTTATCCTTAGTCTTTGGTTTCAGAAAGAAAAAGGGAGGTTATTACAAAACGTAATTAAGATGTTCCCACAGAATTAAAAAAAAATACATAAAAAAGCATTTGAAAAAAATACATTTTACCACTCTTATAAAAACTGAAACCTAATACCGATGCATTGGGACAGTCATACTCAGCTACATGGAGGTCCTTTACAATACTTTGATAGTATGAAGGTTGGTGGAAACGAGCAGGATTCTACCTGCAACACCGCGTTGGGGCCTCTTTCCCACATGAGAGTTTAAAGTAACTGTTAAAAAGTACTGATACACATTCTTCTGTTTACTAGGGTCGCAGTTTGACTACTTTAAAAGCATTCTGCAACATTACTGTTGTTACCATAGGGGTAAACTTGTACAAAATCTGCCCACAGATCACATCTCAATGTAAATGAATCTGCAGCCTAAAAACTTTACAAAGGTCCAAGTGAAAGTAGATGTCTATCCAAATAGTACTGTTTCCTTCTTCATTCATTGAGGACACGTGCAACAGAAAGTGCAGAAATTAATAAAGCTTAATAATAACAAATAGTAAAAAGCAATTTAAGACCGTGTTGCTAGCGTAGGAAAGCAGTTTCTAGGAACAGAACAGAACAGGATTATCTTGAATTGCCTCTTCGATTTATCCCTGAATACACAAAGCAAGAGTCATACTGGCTTGTTTATATCAATAATTATTTAAACTAAGAGGTATTGATATGTTCTTAAGCATATTTCAAAAATATTAAGCAGGCTAGAAATTCTACATTATACTTATATAGGCAAGCATATATATATATAAAGATTTAGTTGATAAGGCTGTATCTTGCGCCCTCAGATAACTGTTGGATAGGGAGTAACTGTTCATTGAAAGACTGAAGGCCACCATAATCTTAAACAACCATTGCAGGTTCAAAAGCCATCTGACTTAGGCCACAGGCTCCATCAGCCTATCTGTGAGAAAGCAAAATGCTCAGGACTTCAACATTTGCATTCAGCTAACTAATGGTGAGTTTGCTGTGGTGCAAACATTCTAAGCAATATGCTTTGTGTATGTTCAGTTTCTGTCTACGACTCCCATCATTTTATTTCAAAAACACTAACCCACACTATGAACCCAGAGTCTAACAAAGTTGCCTTCGCTTACATAGCAAGATAATTGCCCAGTTGTTTTTAGGAGCATAAACTTTGGCACTCTTAAAACATTTACAACCTATAAAAGAAAAGCTCATAGCAGACAACTACATCTTCAGCTTAATAGCACAAACCAGTTCTTTACGAGCCCAACAGCGACCTCTAGGAGTGTCAAGGTGTACAGCTGTACAGCAACGGGACCTGCCAGCTGTCAACAAGATTCCTTCCATCTCAGGAGAAAACTGATAGCAAATAAAAAGATCAGCTGGTTAAGCCAATGGTTTATATCTCTCTCCATTACTGGGGTCATAGTTATACCAACTCTTTTGCTGAGTTAGCTGGTAAAACCACCGAAAGATGCCATCTTGCCCTGCTGCTGTTCTCAGCCACTTTTCCCATCCATACTTTTGTGACCAGGTGCATCCTTGCAAACATGCAGTGAAAACTGGGGAATGGACATGGATCAAAGCTAAACTTCCTTCCCCACACCCCTGAATTATTTTTCAATCATTTCAATACCCAGATCCGGATCACTTTGTGGCCGCAATAACATTTGTGCTGGTGTGGGAGGAAAAGCGAAAACAGAAAAAAGAGCAATGACTTTTTACAGCAGCATCAGCTCTTATCACCTCACTGTGTATATGAGACTACAGAGTGATTATCCATTGCTCAGTCACATACCACTCCTTACACTGTCTGCAATAAGCGCCAAGCTAGAGCTAACTCCAAACTTGTTTAAAACTTGTTTACAATTTCTGATGTAATTGTGGCAGATATTTTGTAGCAATCTTGCACCAACATAGAAGCATCTGTTCTAATTTTCTCAGAACACTATACACTGGGAAAGAGGTATTAGTTCTAGCCACGTTTCAGGTCTTGATTTTTTCTTTTTCCACAAGAGCAGAACAGCAGTGTTGAGAGAAGGTAGTTCTGATGATCCAGTCCTGGTGACCCAGCCCTGCTTGAACTGGATAAAAATATCTGCATTTCCTGGAGTGACCTGCAGAGTATATCTGGGGAAATCAGCTTTCTCTATCTACTGTTAAACAAGGGCCACCACATAAATCTTTATAATAGGAAGATCAGGAACTTCCTCAGCAGCATTCAGCTCCAGTTAGAGATAGGCCTTGGGTCTAAAAGGACCAAATATCTGATTCTCATTCACCTTGTAAACATGGAACAGTCAAAGTGAACAGTAGATGAAAACAAAATACACCTTGAATGTGTAAAAAGGAAAGACAGAAAGCCAGACAAGAGCATAGGCAACATCTTAAAACCTCAGTTTAATTACACAATGTGATTTATAGTTATTTTTCTACAGAGATGTCTGCCCAAAGACATCCAGCTACACTATTTAGGAATGTGTTAATGGCATGCATTTCTCTAGAAGTGCTGACTTAAAGCTGCCTTTCCTGAGTGTCTGTGATAAACAGTTCATTTCTGAGAAAGAAGAAAAGAAGAAGGCGAAAAAGTGAGAAAGGAAGGGAGACTATAATATTGAAAAAGCTGTGTGGGAACACTTAACAGTCCTCAAATGTGGCCTGAAGACTACATGGCTACATTGACAAGGTCAATCTCATTCCCTTGTGCTGATAGACCTGAACACTGATCCTCATTAGAGAAAATCAGCCATTGACATAAAGTAGGTGGAAGCTGTTTTAGCACTGCTTCCTGTTCCCAAACAGCAGAGCTTGCATATTATGACAGATGAGGGAGAAGTGGGGCAAGGGTTTACTTTAATTGTCAGCTACCATAAGAAAGTATGAGATATGCTCCAGACTGTCCACAGAATCAAAAAACTATTAACATTTGCCCAAATACCCCCTTACAGCTTTGGAACACACATAGCCTTGAGCAACTTTCATCTTTGCTATCATTTAAGCAGTCCCATTTTCAGAAAGCCACAGATTCTTCACTTTCATATTCAACCACTTCATATCCTACTACTTGAGAAATTTCACTGAGGCAACTACTATAGCAAAGGTATAGCAGTTAACTGACAAAGTCAAGAGGTAGGTGTCAGCTAATGGGAGGCAAAGAATAATTCCCTGTGGCTTTGATGCAAAGGAAAGCAGCTGTGAGTGGTTCAGGTTGTTAGTACTTTCCCTCACTACTATATTCTAACACTGTATGGTTGGTTTTGCTCTAGATAATTCAGCCTGCTCTTTAAGCTGGTTATGCGGAATTTTCCAATGTAAAATTAAGTTTATAGCATGTTTGTTCTGTAAAGTCATTATAGTTTCTGGACTCTTCCTTTGCAGGCAGTCTTGCTACTTGGGCTCTCTCCAAGCCATACTAAGAACTCTCTCTCCACTCCCTTCCTACTTTTCCCCATCCTCCTTGGAAAACCCACTGCCAGCTAGAGGAGACATTGACTGAGTAGGCTTTTGCTGAGCATCTGCTGCCACAATTTCCTCACTACATTCTGAAATTGTACTTTCTAGTATTCACTGAGGACATGGCACAGATGACTTGTCAAGTTAAACATCCTTCCTGTGCAGTAACAGCACAATATAAAGCCCCTGTCCTGTGACTGAAATGAAGGCAAAAGGATGTATACACACACCCTCCACACCAAGTTAAAATAGAAGACTAGCTGTGTCTAAGAGCTAAATGCTGCTGGTAGCTTCTTCTATCACCTAGCTGCGGCAGTACTGCATTTCCTGGAGATATATAAGTTTCTGTATATAAAACTCAGTGCTCGGAGGAAGCTGCTTTTCCAAAGCACAGTTTTTCCGCTCTATCTGAGACCTGAGGAACCTCTACTTCTTAGTCTCTTATATTGATACAGCCTCAGACCAGTGGCAGCATTCCTCCTTGAAATCTACAGGCTTGTCCTATTCCCAACAGCTTAAAGGTGCATTCCATGCTACTTGGGTAGAATTCCCCCTCAAAATGCTTTGGTGTAAATTTTGCCCTCAGGGACAAAGCCAGGGAAGATATTGTCTCTGCTTTGAAGTCAGTCAATGGTTTGCTATAACAAGCTGTCTGCTGAAGATGGATATTCACAGACCCTGCTGGCCTAGGGAATGAAGTCTACCTTTTTTCAGGTGTCAGAGCAAAGCACAGTGATTAACACAAGCACACAAGCCAGGTTGTCTGTTTCAAATAAACAAGCTTAAATGACAATTCAAAAAGCTCAGAAATGCTTCTCCAAACACTCAAAAAGGACAGAAACCAGAAGGGGCATTTTTCAGGACTACTTTGTTTCACAAACTTCCAAAGTGAGGGATCCACAGAAAGTACAAGCAGTTCACAAGGGAAGTCTGTTAGCCAGATGAGAGCTCCTTACCCCCACAAAGGAAAATCTATGTCCACGGCACCATTACTTACAGATTCCTGCATGGGGTGACTGAGAGGTTTGTCGAGAGCTGCCATGCTGCTCGGCATGTCTGGGGGATGTGACAGCTGTGGCCCATGCATGAAGTCATTCATAGACGTGCCACCAGGATTCCCGTGCGGGAAGTCAAAATTGCCATGACCTTGGTAACTGTTGCCTAAAAGAGAAACAGATGTGATATGAAAGCAGTTGTTTCCTTCCCAACATTGATCAGTCAGAGTATCTTGTAAAGGCTGCGTGGCACAGCAACCTCCCTGCACAGCACAGGGCAACAGCTACGCTGAACGTGACAACATTGTCCTCTCCATTGCTGGGCTGAACTGGAGGAACAGGGAAGAAAAACCAGCACCCAGCTTTCAAATACTGGCTGCTGGAATAATTCACGCACATGTTGCAATTAATTGAAAACTGCTGACATTTTGAAAAACTACTGTCAAGTGACCACATAAGCTTAACTAAGTCAAAAAGTAAAAGAGATAGTAAATTCTATGGAATATTTGTATCTGGAAGCATCTCAGTGCAACTAAGACTGACTGTTCAGGTCCAAAATTATTTATAGGACACCTGCGTTATTTATGCCTATGCTTCTGCACACTCTAAGACTGTAGCACTGTTTGAGTTTCTGATGAAGCTAATTGACAGAACCATATCAGGAACATGTCACAGTACCAATTCATAGCACAGCCTATATTTTACCTCTTCTTCTGCAGCATAAACAGGTAACTTCCATTAAGACACCACAGAAGAGGTCTTCATGTCTAATTGGGGTTTGAGATATAATTCTCCTCCCTCTCACAAAACCTAATAAAATTCACTTGACTGTCTGCAAATACATCATAAATTGGATCTATTCTTCTCATTTTCAGAGTTACAAACTGTCTGCCTGTAGCCTGTGTTTCAGCATATGGATATGTGTGCTCGCAACAAAAAAATAGTGAATTTGTGAAATCCATCTAACTTCATCCTGAGACAATATTCATCAAAAAGCATCAAAATCTCACACCAATTTGGAATATGCGATCTAGATTTACTCCCACACATTCATCATCTAGCAACAAGCCCAGAGTCCCCTGCTGATCTGCAGGACAAGTACTGTATAACCATCATATGTTTTGATCTATCCTACCTCAGCTCAGTGATCTTTGCTTGAATTCTAAAGCGAGCATCTATCCCAATACAGGAATTTTACTCTTCGTATTTTTTTTGTCCAGATCCCATGTTAACACTTCCAGCTGAGATATCAACTCTGGTGGCTTATTTGCTATGAATAGCAAAATCTGAACTAAGGCCACTCAACTATTTCATATAAGCAACTGAATTGGATGATACTGAGCTCTGAAATAATAGAATAGCTTTGGAGCTTGCTTGGAGAGCCTGCAGTTCATCAGCTGAAGTACAGCAGATTTAAATGTTCAAGTCAAGAAGGGCATTTGACAAACTGAAGTAGCTGCATCATTTGCTCTTTAGCACAGCTTTACAAGCAGAAGTTTAATCTCAGTGGAAGAGAAGTCATTAACCATGTAAGAGCATTTCTCAAAGAAGTCAGGACTTTGATCTATCATGTAAATACTGCCGAGCCTTACTAATTCTCATTTTGTTAATCTGCAAACTGGATGAGTCTCAGAGAATACAGCTGGTTTTGCCTTGCTTCTCAGGACCAATTTAATAGCAGGGAGCTGGAATAAGGTCTTGTATTACTGAATACTGTTACATTTGCAAATTAAATGTCAGTATGCTTACTGTCAAACCCAAATAAACAAGCATGAACCACAGTAGTAGTAGAGTAGTAGTAGTACTACTACTACTTTGCTCTAGAGTACTGTTAATCAGAAGACATTACCTAATCCTAAACACTAAGTTTCAGTGCACCTATTGGTGTCTTCATCATTGAAGATGTAGAGCAGCCCAGGGAGTTACAGCCATGCAGCAGCATGCCCTTCTTTGGGGCAACAATTGTGTCAAATGCTGAGGGACAGACCTATAAAGACATGTAGGATCACCTGGTGCTCTGCGAAGATAGGCCTACTGCAGAGGAAATAGGAGAGCGTGGGTTTCACCTGCCCTTGATGAGTCAGGGCTCCGAGAAGCAATGACTACCTCTGCTATAGGATCCACAGGAGAAGGCAGGGAAATAACAGTCCACGCAGCAATCGTTACACAAACCCTAAATCTCACTTTATGTGACTACCCTGTCCGTTCCTGATTATGAGCTAGAAAAATGACGAAGAATAGATGGCTCTGATCTCATGCTCTGACTGCACTTCATTCCTAATACACAAGTGAAAAATTTGTGATTCAGTGCTCTTGGCTTTCTTATAGTAATCATTCATCTGTTTGAAAACCTAAAATGTTGTATCATCTGTCATCAGTTTTGCAGCCATTGAAGCAAATTAACCACATTTTGTATGCAATCTCTATTTTTTGTCAAACGCCTGCAAAAAAGCACATATATCACCTTGTAATCAATTGGGGGATTCTGATGGTGTGAACAGTTGGTCTTTTCCCAGAGCTCAACTGAGTCATATCATATTACTCGCAAATGAAACAGTCTCTGGTTTCATATTTTCAGAATTGTCACTATAATTGAGTTATTCACAATCTATCAGTCATTTGAAAACCTATCTCCATTGCCTGTATTTAGCTCCCTACTTCTCAATCTGGCAGCACATGGGTAGAGGAACTCAAAAGTAGTTTCCTAATGCAAAGGTGTTCGTAAAGCAGTTAAAGCTCTTTCAAAGTCATCCACTTCTTGATGGTCTACCAAATGTCACCCACCTGGCCACACAAGTTAAACTTAGCAGCCCAAGTAGCAGGGTTAATGAGTCAAGTTCTCTACTTTGTAAGTTCTGTAGCACTAGGAGCCTTCACTTGAAGGAGAGTGGAACAGATGGAAAATGGACAGGAAAAAATTAGGAAAGATGTATATTGTGGTGGGCCATGAATACATAAGGTAACACATAATGTTTGTTGATTCAGGGAGGTCTACATGGCAATAAATATGACAAGCACCAATTTCCTTACTAAAATATATTTTCCTCTAAACAGGTGAATCTTAAATTAAAAGACTGATGCAGAATTTCAGAATTGCAGCTGTATCATTTGTTTTCCTTATGCATCTCTCTGAGAAGGTGCACTGACATACCTGAATCACAAAGCTGATAGAACCACGGATTTCTCTGCTGGGTGCACAATGCTGTAAAACTAACCTTGGTTACCATATTCAGTGGAGTTGTTGCCTCCTGGAGGAGGGGGTAGGGATGGGTAAGGTGATGGGCCAGGACCCAAAGCTGCAATCATCTCCATCACATTTGGCATGATCATCTGGCTTGGACTCATGGTCTTAAATCTTTTTGAGGGAATGCCATCTGGGTCATCTTTGATGTGAATATCTGACTTTATAGGGACTGGCCTCCAACTGCAAGTTGGATCAATGGTAACTTCTTCAAACTCTGAGCTGTAAAATAATGTGAAAATGTTAGCACATTAATGGATTTTATTTTTTTGAATCAATTCTACCGAAATTTCCATAAGAATATGTATGGTAACAATTGTTCTGAAATGCCCTAGTATAATACAGACTTAAGATCTGACCTCCTGAAATGTGTGCCAGAAGCAAGTTTTAAAAAAGACAACTGTAAGAGCACATTTCTGTGTTTATCCACACAATGAAATCCAAACATATCTAAGGGGTCTTCCACATGTGAATCAGAGGAACTACTGGTAAATATGAGAAAGCATTTAATTCTCCATTCTCACTCTTCCCTCTGCTTCATTGGTGAGGCTGCCATCAAGAGATAATCCAAACAATATCTATTAAGTAGGTGGAAACATTCACTGTATGACTAGCTTCACCAAAGAGCCATGAAATAGGATATTCAAGTTCAATCACTAAGACCTACTTTGGCGTGGCTATCTCAGCACTCATTAACATATCTCCTAGTTGCTTAGTCTTGGATGTCAGAAATGAATAAGTTCACTTACTTTTGTATAGCATTCAGAATACCCCACATATACTGGTCAACCTCCAAGCCTTCCAGCAGAGCGGTTTTACTAGAAAGGAAAAAAAACCCCAAACCTTATGTTAGAGTGTTGTTACACACATAAAAAAGGGATGGAAGAAGGAGAGGTTAGTGATGAAATCAGCAGACTGGAATCTACCAACTTACTACCTGTAATGTGTAGTTTAGGAATAATATGGGGCAAGCAGTTTTAGTTCTACACCTGCATTACTAGGATAATAAAATTCTGTATCAAATAGATGAGATAAGGACACATCTACTTGTGTGTCCACAAGCTGTTCACAGCCTTTAAATATTTTTTTTTAGTGAAACATGTCGTGAATTCAAAGGCTTTTCAAACACAGCAGATCTCTCCTGTGAACATCAGCTAGCACTATTTCTGTTTCCAAATTGAATCTCTTTTTTTGAGATACGCAGTAATATGGCTTCAAAGTAACTACGTATTACGCCCATTTTACCTAAGATTAGCACAGATGGGGACAGAACAAAACAAATCCAAAAAATTATTTTGTTATGTAGGTACTTAGATCTGAATGCAGGTGCTCAGACTCAGAGAAACAGGACAAAAATTTTGACCTGGATGTACAAATACATAAATTAAGAAGCAAGACATTCAATTCTTCTGATACTTTTAGCCTGAACTTAGAAAAGATTTGTGTAGTTCAGAAAAAGCACCTGTGCTTTTAGGATACATATCATTAATGAATAGTCTTGGAAAAAAGCTCATCTCAAGCCTGCAGTGACCACAAAAGCAGATAGAACGGACAATCTCCACTTCTGTTTATGTCTAACATAGTCTGGCACAGCAGGGATTGAGCTGGAAGCTTGCAGAGATGAAGTACAAGCTGCTACAGCTACAGCTGCTTGAGCTAAAGAGCCCTGGCTCCTCAGTTGAGGCTGGAACAAACTCGTAACCCTGTGGACTGAGCACAGTAGGTTACAGACACAGAACTGGCCTGCAGGCGTTCTGTGATTCTTTCTGCCCATTTAAATGTAAGAACAGGGAGTCTGTAACCACTTCAAAGCTTTTTGTTCCATTTCTTCTGCAGTACACTAGCTCTCTGGTCAAAACATAAGGTTGAAAGCATGCCAAAGTATCTCTCTTTTCCTTTAAGCAACCACTCCAAACTTTTGCTCCTCGGAAATCTTCTACCTTCCTCAAAATCAGCCTTATTCTGCACTAGAATCCTTCCTGCTTTCTGCTATCACTTTAATTTGCACTTGATGTTGACTTTGACCTTGGAGGATCCAAATTCATTTCCTACCTAATTATCGGGAAATGCAGACTCCAAAATTCCCCGTCTCCTAGAACATTGCCATTAACTGCCTATCTATGTGACTCAAAGCCCAGTATCCAAGACAGTTATTTGGCAACCTTACTTGATGTTGAGATGGATGTCGAACACTTTAGTATCTACATATTTGAAGTTCAGTAATTTGGGCATTAAAACATTAAAACCATAACAATAAAACTCTAGAATAGACTATCCATTCTTTTGTCATTGCATGTTGTTTTCTGGCAGATGCTTATACTTTTAATCTAGGTGAAGACAAACTCCCAGTTCATTTGCTTGTACAGATACTTGTTCTATCAATGTGAACATCTGAGCTTCTTTTTTTCTCTACTCCACACAACCCATTGATAGCCTGTAATGAGAGCCTGCAGACTATGTGTTTTTTGATAAAGTATCTCACTATCTGTTTTTAAATTTCTAATAATCCAGGGTGTTCCCTCTATTTCTGAAATATTGCAAGAATTCACATTGGATGTCATACTATTACGTAAATGCAATGTATACACCTTATTTCCCCTCCATGGCCTTAGACATGATCTGAATTTGGTCAAATCGTATACATCCGCATTTCAAGTAATTTGGTTGCACTTACTTGCATACTGGACACCTCCAGGTTCCTCTTTCACAGTTCAGTTGCAAGTAAGATTCCAGATCAAAGCACTAGGTATCACAAAGAAACAAAGAAGAAAAATATGAAATTAAGTTAAAATACTGTATTAACTGAATCAGTTGGACAAAAGTAAAATTGCCAAGAAAAAAGCCTACTAACACTGAAAACTAAACCAAATAGCTTACTTTCTCCCTCTACGTTAAACCTATCCATATAGTTAATTATTTAGGTTGACAGACACAAAGAAACCCCATTTCATTAGGCTCTCTCATATGATAAGCAAGCTAAAGGTACTGTAACAACACATGCTGAGGGAATACTGCCAGGTCATTGGCATCTACTCACTTGTACATGCTTGCAATCGTGACCCCTTGCTGGGAGCTGAATCCTCCGGAATGTGATCGGACACTTCAGAGACACTTTAATAGCAGTTTGCTCTACTCCATCTTCCCCATTTAGTGTTGCATTGCCAGAGGAAGCTGCTACGCTACTGAAGTTCCTCTTTACTGTCGAGGAAGGAGGTATGTGTATGTGTGAGAAAACACAAGCGTACTGTAAATTCTAACATAGAAATCTAAAAGACCAACACTCCAACTTTTAATGGCCCATTTAATGGACAATTTATCCACATAGGTGTGTTCTGTGTAATTCAGAACATTCTGCCGAACAGATAAGCCATCACACGCATGCTTATCAGCTATACCCTCAACCAAATAAAGTGCCATACAAGCACTTAAAGCAGCCCTAAATAAATAAATAATATTTCTATACAGGGCTTTTATGTAAGTCAAAAACAAATACAGGGGGAAAGCCAGAGAGACTCTCCTGGAATGGGAGAGTCCTCATTGGGAACTAAGCTTGTGTCCTTGGTACATTTTCATCCCCACTCAAATAGCCCTCAACATTTGGAGATATTGAGAATTTAATCTATGCAGATAATATTCTGGAAATTCCTGACAAGTACAGCTTAAGGTTTTCAATAAGCAAGTAAACCTTGTATAGAAAAAGCTTATCACAATTGAACATAGGCATTCTGGAAAGTTATCCCACACACAAAATGAAAACTCACTCTTAGTGATACAATGTTCTGCTGGGAGAAGGCGTTTCTTTAGCAGACCTTGAAGTACGGAGCGAACTGATGGCCGATGTACTAACTGCAACACGAACAAGTGTGACTGAAAGAAAACACATTTTGTTACCAAGAGAACCAAACAGCCACGGTAAATACAGTGCTGAACAGAGCTGCACTCTTCCCTTGGACACGTGGCTGCCCTAAGAGGCTGATGCTTCAATACGAAAGCTGATTATGCTCTGCTGCGCACACATGCTCCCTGAGGGACGTTCTGCACGCTGCGCACTGTGTTGTTCTGTGCTCCAGCAGCATACAGAAAGGCTTTTAAAAACCAAAGATTTTCTGCATTTTCTCCCCCCTTAATATTCTGAATACATAGGGCTGACGTATTCATCGCTGACATCAAGATTTATTTTTAAAATTCTGGATTCTTTGTCACAGTCTAGCCTACCTGCCTGCCTTCAGACTACATTGGAAGTTGCAAAAACAATTTGCTACTGATGCTTATGGAACTAACTGAATCTTCTTCCCCAACACAGAGCTCATTGTGGATTCACAGGATGCTGCTCCTGCCCTTAGTCACCAGATAAATGACATTACACAGGGAAACATCAGTGTGAAGTAAAGCAAAATAGGAGGATGGCTTCTTGTCAAAGTGCCTCACACTGCGACCTTGGGAGAGGTAGCAGCTTGCTTTCTTGTCGGTGACAACAGAGCAGTCAAAAGCTCAGACTATATGTGTGCAACAATCTGCATTAAAAATACAGTACTCATCCGCAAGAATAACTAAACCATGGAAAAGGAGAAAGGGAAAAGCTGAATGGTCTAGACTGTACCATGGAATATGAGTTTTTCATCTGAAAAGCTATTTGAAAAAATCATCACCACCACCAATGATTATGGAGTTGATGTCCTCATGTCAAACCAAACACATACCCTAAGTAAATGAAATTAGTACCGTACAACAGTCTGTGTCACAATAATCTACTTCTACATTAATACACTTTAGTTGCCTTGTTACATATACACATGCTAAATAGGTAGGAGATCAAACTCCCCTACTCCCTTAAACCACAAGCCTCTTCAGAGACATTGGAAGGACATCACTATATTCTGCAATAATTCAGCAGCATAAATTTCTCTATTAGCACTCTGACTGTGTCAACATCATTGAACAAGCACTTTACCAGAAAAATGCATGGGAAAAAATGAGAACAAAGCTCTTTCAGCTATGGCAACATTTGCAAACTGTACCAAATAGCAAACTCAGCATCAGCAGCCGTGAGCTCAGTGTACTTACACAACAACATGCTGTGACTGTAATTTGAATCGTGTTTCTTCCTGGCTGGCAGACATGCTTTAGGTGCAGAGGTTTATGAGATGTCTTGTTGTCGCCACGTTCGATGGTAAGTGGGGTTGCATTAACGCTGACCTGGACTGAAGCTGGCCAGTTTGTGTTCATTTGTCTGTCTTCATGGTGATAGCACTTGAACTGTAATTCCAAGTCAGACCTGTACAACAACCAATAAATCTTCCTTTAGCTTTGCTTTCACATTGCAGAGGGAGCTTGCTTTGATGCTAGGAATACCTTTTCTGTATCAGGTTATTGTTATAGAATTACTGCCAGTAAAGGACGTGACATACTTTCTTCATAAAAGCCCTTAACAGAAGCAAGTCATGATGAACTAATAATGCAAGCATACCACAAAGTTGTTGTTAATGTTTTACACTTATAAAGTTCTTTACACTTACAAAGAACATCTCAAACCACTTTGCAAAACTAGATCATGGAATGATACTGCAGAAAGAAATATGTTAACATCAGGTAGGTCCTTCCTGTGTGTTGAGTTAAGAACAGGAAAGTGATACGCTGCCATGGGTTGTGCTGGAAGACTGTGGATTCTTCACTACTTCAGAGCATTTAAAAGAGCATTTGAATGAGCGCTTGTCAGACAAAATACAGATATGGATAATCCTGCCTTGGAACAGGTAAATCAACTAAGATAAAATGACCTCTGTATTTCACCCTCTATGTTTGTGATTCCAAATTATCACAGCTGTGGATGAAATCTACCTAATTTAGACCTTCTTTCAGATCATGAATTCCTCCCACCTCTCCAATAATAACTTACACACACTATTTAGCTCCTCAAAAATTAGTTTTATAACACCTCCAAAAAAGGAAGAGGCTGAGACTAAGCTAATTACAAATTAAGCGGGGAGAGCTTATGACTTCAGCTTCATACATGGATGTTAACCTTGTGTTAGGAATGAGTAATCTGAAGAAGAAATTTAAAAGAACATGAAGAACTGAACTGAAATGTCAGGATTCTGCTGTTCATGACAGCAAAAGACAGCTGAATGTTTATCTTTAATGCTTGAAAATCTAGGTGTTCATTTCATCATTTTGCCTGAAGGATGATATCTTTGTAAGATCCACGAAGAACAGCTCACTCAG
The DNA here is from genome assembly GCA_013401335.1 of Brachypteracias leptosomus. Lineage (NCBI taxonomy): Eukaryota > Metazoa > Chordata > Aves > Coraciiformes > Brachypteraciidae > Brachypteracias > Brachypteracias leptosomus. The sequence continues at coordinate 183,403 of VYZX01002675.1, read as the reverse complement.
GAGATCATCACCTTAACTGTCATTTTCCTTATCCAAAAGCAGGTATTTAAATTCTGACTTAAGATTGTCTTTTCTGGATTTTAAAACATCAAGATTCAGCACTGGATAAAAACATGTTGTGTTTTTTTTAAAAAAAGGAAAGGTGGAGAATACAAATTACCTGACCTTTCAACAGAATTCATCTATATCACAGAATCATAGAATGGTTTGGGTTGGGAGGGACCTTTAAAGATCATCTAGTCCAACTCTCAAGTCTTTACAGGATTTTTTTCAATATTTTATTAACAATTTTTTGAAAGCACTCACTGCGAGATCCACTGGAGATTCTCACCTCATAAGAATACACTGCATTTACCCAAACCCAGAGGGAAGCAAGGCTTGGTAATTCTGATATAAAACCCAAGCAGATTAAACGTGTCCCCGGGGACTCTGAGCAGGTCTGCTGAATGTCACAGAGTGGTGACAGAGCTCAGGAGACCCTCATGTTCTTAACACGCAGTGTCTCCACTGTGGGCCGCTGTTAATAACTGAGCAGTGCTAAGGCTGAACCTGCTTCAAGGGGACATTTTCCCTGCCTTCAACCTTTCTGTTTCTCGTAACCATGAGAAGCTCCCAGTGGGGAGAAAAATAGTTGCATTGCTATTCATTATGTGTGTACACGTGAGAGGTTTTGCTGAATATTTTAACTGGCAGACAAATATTCAGAATTGGCTTGATTCCACCATTCTCTATAAAACTGAAATGCATCCACACATGTGACTAATTCATTTTTCTGGAGTCCATCCAGCCCTGAGTTAAATGTGAAATGACTTCATTACAGGACCATCCGTTTTCCCCACTATTAACAAGCTTTTCAAAACAGCAGACCTGAGCACAGTTTACCTATGAGTCTTCATTAAAATAAGTTTAAATAAAGGCTATGTGTTTGGTGAGCTAAAGAAAAACGAAAGAACAGATATTAAGAAACAGCCTCATGCCTCAATGCAGCGCTATAAATCTACTGAATGAGCCGGCACAATCCCCAGTAGTGATTACTTATTAATAAGAACTGGCAAATAACTGCCAAAACTCCCTCTGCTGTGAGTACTCCACGATAATGAAATGCAAGTAAGCAATAACTGACCTCAAAGATAGGTGTTAATTATTGGATGTGGTCTGTCTGCAGTCTCCCTTTCCTTCCAACCCTCAGACTACCTTAGAGCACAGGGGTACCATGATCATACAGACTCCTGCATTAAGCCTCATCTTTAGAGACAGAGTCCATCCCTGGGGCAGGGGAACTACACACCCCTAATGCCCTCCATACCATGAAAACAGAAGTCTCAAGTGGATTCCAGTGAACAGGAAGAAGACCCTCACAGAAGATCACTCCCATTAAGGTCAGAGAATATGTGGTCTAGGCTCGGAAAGAAACTGCAAGTGAGGCAGGCATAACAGAAAATGTGCTTAAGATGCTGCATTTTGCTATCTCAGCTGCTACACCTGTGAAATAACCTCCATACAAGTTCCTGAGCAACTAACCAGCCTCCATAGCACACAGAGAAAGGCTCAAACAATGTAATCAGCAGCCAGGATAAACACTGAAATGCTTTCCGAGAAAAACAGAATGAGGAGACAAAATGATTCCATTGTATTTAAAAATATACAAATAAAAATATTAAGACTCTGATTGTCATTTGATCTAAAGCCCTTCCATGAGTATGGCACAATCAGGACATAACCTGGAATCACTTATGCAGATCCATATTAAATGCAGGAAAGTACCTCCTAGGAAAACTATTCCTCTGTGCTAGAAAGTAGTACTCGCTGTAAGTGAAAACCAGAAGCCTTTGTGTGTGGAAAGCTGTGCTCTGATATTTCTCTCCTGTCCTTACTTGTGGAATCATAGAAAAGGGGGAATTTAGGAATTTAGTTTCTAAAGTTTGGAGGATTTAAGCACTTGTCTTTCCAAATGACTTTACCAAGCCTCTAAATCAGGTCCTTAACTTGTGTGTTATTTTTCATTATCAGATACTCTGCACCATTTAATTTAAACATAAATTGTAACAGCCCTGCATAGTTACTCCTGCAACTAACACTTCATGGGCCACAAAGTACATAGGACTTCAGAGTCCCCCAAATGGAAGTTTGTACTGGTGTCAATTGTGAACATCCCACACCCGTTCCATCCAGAGCAGAAAGGATGGAACAGTTGCAGTGACTATACAAACACTGCATGCAATATGCTATCAGCAAGGAAATGTAACACAGATCAGGATGCATTTTAGAACCTGTTGTCTCTGGAAAGTGACAGGTAAGAGTATCTGTGAGTTTAAAGGGTGTATTTCCTACCCTGACTGCAATTTTTAAAGAGAAATTCATGGCAAACCTAAATGAAGTTAATCTAGCCTGCCACTCCTCCATCACTGGCCTCAAGACTTCTTCACAGCAAGGCTGAGCTTACCTCCACATCAGTGTCTGATGAACAGTTGGCCGTAAGTGAAAGACATGGTTACTGACTGCCAGGTTGTGCTCCAGCCGGAAGGGCTCCAGTACAACACCATCTCTCACAGGAAATGTCAGACGCAGCTCATCATTGTGGTTGGCTGGGATCGAAGAGGGAGAGAAAGCGTGAACTTTCCCTTTAGCATCTGCAGTGCAATAATAATGTGTATATTTATACAGAAAAGTAACAAATGGCACAGTGATCTGCTACTGGGTCTAACTTAGCAGGTTCATACACACACAAAAGAAAATCACAAGTAACTGTATCATCTAACTCATACAAGTGACAGCGCTCAAACTGATAGCAACAGCAAACCAAAGTCTTCTATTCTCCCACACTTAATATTTGGACCTTAGCATTCCATCCACAAACAGAAACCAGGCATGGCAAGAATTCCTGGTTTTTATTACCGGATAGGTTCTGTGTCCAGGCTTACTCTGTTGGCAGAAGACTGACAACAAATCTCTTAACTATGGTGAACTGTGATAATGCTTATTTTCCCTGCTTTGAACCAGGATCAACATTTAGTTGATCCAATTAGTTCCAACAGCTTCATCAGCTGAAACTATCCAATGACCAGACACTGGTATTCAATTACTATCTGATCTCATACAATGAGGTTTTGTGATAACAGCTAATCTATGAAGTTCAAATGCCTTTAAATGTTGCGTTCTTGCCCAAATAATACTGCAGGCCACCACCTTCTACTTAATTTTTCAGCCATCCTGAACTCCAAAAATCAGCTGCAAAGTGCTACTGCAGCAGCAGTTATTTTACAGGAAACATAAAGGTTCTCCCAGTTCCCTAGTAAATGATATCTCCTATTGTTCATCCGTCACTTCAAAACCTCAAATATCTTGTACTATTATACAGCCAGAGAGTTCTTGTTATTCCTGCCCTGTTCCCAGCCAAATGTAGCTGTGACGTTGAGTGGCTTTGAAAGAAACATATATCAATTTTTGGCATACTACTGAATATTCTTAAGAAGTCTGTATGGATCAAAATAGAGACACCGCTATAAATATTCACATTTCATGCTATTCTGCAGTGTTGTTCAATGAATCGGTTTGCCCTTGAACAAAACAAACCACAACAAAAGTTCATACAATAAACAAGCCTACCAAGCACACCTAACACAACCCAAAATCAAGTGATCTATTTTCAGGAAGTGTATCAAAAGAATACTGCAGGAGTAACAACCTTACAGGTTTAACCTGAAAGAACATTTCTGATCCTCTATTTTAGGTGGGGACAGCAATCTTTCTCTTTCCTACCCACTGGCTCCAGTCAGCCTGCACCATGAATGCCACCTAACAGAACCTAGCAATCCGATGCTCCCCCAGAGCAGCAATTTGAGTCAGTTTCCAGACTCTGAAATGTTTGAAAAAGGCAGAGAACAGAAGGACAATAAATGACTGTGGGGGCATTGTGTTTGCTACTCACTTGGAGGTGGTGGTAAAGCATTGATATTTGGTTTAATGTCAGGTGGGAATGGTGGTTTGACATCCTGGTTAGGTGACAGGTATGGAGGAATATTGCTTCCTGGAGTCATAGGTGGTGTGGGGTTTCCTGGAACAGGTGAATGAGGGTAATTTGCCACAGGTACAGGCCTTGATGGCTAGAAAATAAATAACATCACATTGTTATTGCAGTCTGAAAATAAGAATAATAAGCCTTGTGAACTGCACTGCTGTTAAACACCAGACACTACAAACAAGGTAGGGAGGCCCCTCTCACTCTGGAAGGACAAGAAACTGCAGGACATCTCATGAGGCCTTTGGAGAAGAGGCAGACTAGGAGGGCAAAGCAGGAATTGAAACCAGCAGACCAGCCAGCTTAATTCAGGCAATGACCAGATACAAGCAAAGCTGTCAAGCGGCTTATCGTGCTCTTCTGAATGCTCTCTTTCCAAAACCAACCAGCCATTTGCTTCAGTTTTTCCACACTGTTCCAACCCACCCAGCCCTTTGTGTCTCTTTGGCTTCCTCCCAAAATAGCCCCAGTACACAAAAGCCTACATGAAAACCAAAATTAAAAGACATGCAATTAGAATGTCTGTGTCCCTTTTACTTCCATCTATCCTTTCTTCCACTCCTGTCCAACTCATCTACTCTGGGGGTCAGGGGATGTCTTATTCCATGTACCTACAATTTGATTCTGTTCTTAGTTTGCTGCTGATTAAGACAAATTAAGAGAAAAAGGATAGTTAAGTATAAATAGTAGCTAATTGGTTTTGTTTCTTATAATTAAGGGGATGGCTGCTAACAGAATAAACCAATAACAGTGATGTGAAGGACCCTGACATTAACCAAAACTGCAACTGTATGGCACTTTCTTGTAATAGCTCGTGTACCATAAGTACATACACAAGTGTCAGAAGGTAGAAATCTTTACAGACAGCCAAAGAATCAGGTCTTGAAATCTGATTCTCTATCTAAATGCTGTGCTGCGAGCCTAGAATACTTTAAAGTACATAAGAAGAGAGCTGCATTCTGAAATATTAAGCATTTGCATTTCCAACCATCTTTGCTTTTTTCTTTAACATGTACAGTTACTATCTCCACAATCACTATAATCCAGAGGTTCAGGTCCTGTCTGTAGCAAGTCGGAATTTTTTCCCTAGCCAGGATAATCTCCCTTCTTAACAAGGTCTCTTATTTTCTAACTGTTTCCAGAACAGTTGATATTTGAATACAAAATAGGGGATGCACTGGAAAGATCACAGATTCCCTGTTAGAACTAACCTGTAAACAAAAAAACCTCCACATTTAAAATCAATACATGTAAAATGTATTAAAAAATCTGGCACTTAAAAGTGTCACAGAGTTCTTCTGCTGCTTATTTTAGTGTGACTGCACTGGAATTACAGGAGTTGAGGATCTGTCTCCTCCTCATGTGCTTCCTGGCAGTGTACTGCAAAACCTATCATGATGCAACAGGTGTTCCTTTGGGTACTGCAGTGGACAGCTTGGTTGCATATAGAACAGATGCTCTATAGCAAAGGTTTTGGTTTCTGCTTTATTTCAATGATGTTTTCTGTGTGAATCACACTGGAACAACTCCAGTGCAACACCAATGTGCAACTTAAGATTCTTTCAGCCTTCATTCAAAATCAGAATGTAGTTCATAGATGTCAAGAGCTAATGCTTTATGAGCAGTTCAGACCATCGATGGTCCTCCCCTTCTTATACTCACTGGAGTACCTGTGTGCAAAAGATCACTTTTGTGTGCACTTCAAAGATGTCAAACCTCAGCCGGCCCTCAGTACAAACCCACTTTGGAGAATACAAAGTCCTCAAGATGTATGCATAAAACAGGTTTTAGGCAACATTTTAACAACTCTAATTCTTGCCCAAAACAAGCAGCACAAAGGGAAAAGAAGGAGAAAAGCAGAGGGAGATGTCGAAGAAAGTCATGCAAATTTCAGTTCAAAGATAAATTCTACAGCTGGAACAGCTTTTAAGTTTGGGCTGGCTTAATCCAACAGTGACCACTGTAAGGTCTGAAACTGGGATGCTGCAATGTGGAACTTGTTTAGTACAAATTTCCAAAGCTGTGTTCTTGCAGGGTGCCATGAGTAGGTGAAAATATTACACATGAATCCCATTAGGTACTGTTTTTACATGCTATTTTTTAAGTGAAATCAACATTTTCTTGTAAAAGTCTCTAACGAGCTGCAGTAACATTCGATTTTTTTAATGAACTGCTCTGAAGTTACAACACAATTTGGCTGACTGACTTGATTCTGTGATATCCAAATCATTAGTAAAAACACTGTGCTTTTTTATCTCTTTCCTTTAATTACATAAAAGCAGTATCTATGAATAAATTAATGTGACCTCATTCATGTAATTCATATCTACCACAACGCAACAAGATAATCTAAAAATTCTTACCTTGTAATACTGTCCCATGTTGACCGTTGGAGGAGGATACTGCCCTGTGTTTTGCTGGCTTGGCATCCTCTGTCCAGGATAGTTGGGAGACGTAAGGGGTCTTGGAGGGTTGGGAGTGGGGTACTGACCAGGCTGGTTTGGAAACTGGCTGTTTGGTCCATACTGCTGGTTTCCATAATTCGGCTATTTCATGACAGAGATGAAAGAAGATAAAGATCTGTTTCATGCAAGCACCTGTCTTGAATTGATTATTAGCATACATTCAATAGTGGAATCAAAACAAACAAAAAACCCCTCCAGGTGAATATCCCACAACTTAGTGCCACTCATGCCTAAACCAGGGCCCTGATGGCTGGAGGTTAATACTCGCTCAAAAGCATAAAAGCCCCAAAAACCATGGTGAGACAAGAATGACCATGTACCTTAATACACACATTATGCTCAGCCTGGCAGAGCTGCCAAAGGGCACCGGGTTTGAAGAAACCAGAATTACAACCAGATGCAATGCTCAAAAAAATCTCTGTGGTTTTGCAAGTGCTACCAGCCCCGACCCTGGGGCTTCTTTTCCAGATGGAGAAGCATGGAAAGAAAAAGTAACAAAAAAAATAATCCTGGAATGGGCAGAGAAGAGAAGCTGTGTTATCCATGTCTACCTTCTCAACACAATGGCTATGCTGGCCTTGCATTAGTGTTTAGCAATATCTTAACAACTAAAGAGAAGCTATTACTAGTCATGAACACCTTGCTAGTGTTAACTAGTACTCTGGTGCAGTTTTGGCATCAAAGTAATGAAAATTAGAACTTTAACGGTGATAAAATGTCAATTTGAAAATTAACTGATTAATAAGAAGTTTCCATAAATGAAGCCTTCAAAAATCAATAAGCAAATAGCATCTATAGGATCTGCAAAATTCCAGATCAGAAAGCATGTAAAATTTTGGGCACTGTTCACTATTGACTTCTTGGGAGCATGATCATATTCACTTACAATGACAAACCTGCTTCTGAAGCAACAAAAAGGGATTACAGTCTTCGTTAAAATATGAAATTTGAATATAAAAATTATTAGAACAAGCCACATTCTGTGTCTTCTTAACTTAATTGTAGAGTAAGTGGCAGTATTTACAGAGTGAAAAGCCTTCCCAGAAACAAAATCACATCACTTCCCTTCCTGCAAAAACACACAGGTTTTTTTATTTCTAATTATTTTATTATTAAAAAAAAAAAGTTACTTGAAGATCTGGAAAAAAATGTAGCTCAATAATAAATGTTTGCTATATTTTCTGCATGCCATGGCACTCTTTGCTGTATGTTTTCTATAAACTCTTACTATCATTATTATAGTCAGGGCAATATCATAATATTTAAAGCTTTACATGTGGAGTTATAACTGTTCTTGTAGTCTCAGTTTAATACAGAATTTTACTAGGAAGGTATCTCTGAAGCTAGTAACTGGTGGCTAGATTTGTAAAGACATTTAGGTGCATATAGATGCTGTGAGTTGGTGGGATTCTCAAAAGCATATACTGCCCAATTCATACTAATTTGAACAGTAAAATGCATCGGTACTTTTTAAAATCCAAAAGTTCATCTGTCTGCAACTTTGGTTGTTCAAATTTATTTAAAAATTTGACCCTAAGTGTGGTCTGAGGTCAAAACACCAAGTCAATGGCAATGTAATTTTGTCTACAAAGCCACTCAGGCCTCACATAACAGCATGGGAACTTAGAAACAAAAATACCACACTCCAAATAAACTTAGATAACTGCTGACTGAGGGATTTGAGTTCAACATGATTTATATTCATCTCAGTGTTTATGAAAGTCAAGCCTCAAGAAGTTTGGAAAGCAATTGGTCTTTAAAATAAATGTTATTACTATTATAGAATGTATGCCCTGTATTTCTTTAGAACAATAAAATCACCCAGGAAAATGCAGACCACATATGTATTGGACTCAAATGAAGTATTTCACCTTCAACATCTAAGTTATCACATTAAATAAATCCACTCCAGTAAAGGAAGTCTGCTTAAGGTCTATGAATTCACCATCTAGCATGAGGATCTTAAAGTGACGTTTTGAAAGCTCAGCTGTTTTTGGGCCTTTCTTGGTTTTAATGACTTTAATCTTGATAAACATAGGGAGGGCCAACCTGAATACTTTAGAAGCTAAAAAGGAAGAGCTGCTGCTGCTTGTATTTTAATGGCAGCATTCCTGCCAAGGCTGGAACAAAGATGTATGTATCTTACAGGGATGCACATCACACATTACCCAGCATGCTGCAATGTTCAGTCAAAATAATAGTGTACACAAAATACAATTTATTTCATTACCTCTCCTGGGTATGGTCTCTTTATGCCCTGTATAGGCAAAGACTGGGGGCGTGGGCCTGGGTAGGCTTGCTGAGGCATCCTCTGCCCATGGGTGCTGAAGGGACTCATTCCAGGAGGCCGAGGCTGGTTCATGCCCATGGGTGGCCCACTCATGCTGGAAGGTGTCATTCCTGCTCCCATGCTTGCTGGGTTCATGTTGCCTGGCATAGAAGCTGGGCCACGAGGACCAGGCTGGTTCATAAACTGGTTGTTGTAAGCCTGAGTTGGACCCATCTGGAAAGAGGAACAAACCTTCAACGGAAGAAGAAGAAAAAAAAAAAAAAGAATAAAATGCGACATGCATTTAAAATGGGAGGAGGGAGCTGAACATGCTATCAGGGGAGGGGAGAAGGGGAGGATTTATGTCGCATTTTCTTTCAATGTTCTCCAACATTTGATGGGCAGTGATATTATTTGTAATAAAAATTCAATTAGAATTGTAGAAGGCATAAAAGAGTAAGATAGATGTAAGTCTAAACTGAGCAATTAAATCGTTTAAATTGGTTAATCTATTACCATAATGTAGCAGGTTAGGAAGTTGGCTGTGTAAATATAGTACAACACTAAATTTCTAAGACATTGTGCATCTTTCCATCACCTTGCATATGGGCCCATATACTTCAAAAATCAGAGAAGTTAAAAAGCTAAGGAGGAAAAAACCTGAATTGATCAAATCCTTGTTTATTTTCAGAAAAAATGAAGTCATGACATGCTGGAGGCTATGGATCACCAGATATGTATGTCTCACATAGCTGTTCTCAGAGACAACATTATTAAAAAGCAAATCTCTTTTCTACTGTTGTTTCCTTGTTTGAAGGAGGAAAAAAACCAACCAACCAACTGTAGCTGGCAAAATAAACAATTACCCAAGCGGTACAAAACCTATTCCAAGAGTCTGGAACACTTCACCAGGTACTCAAATTTAGAGGTGCACAGGGCTGGCAAAGGCAGCAATAATGCATCATGTCAGATGCAGCTGTAACTTTGGGCAATCTTCAATTTTTCTAAGGGGCAATCTCCAAACTACAAAGGACAGCTGGGCAAGATTTATTGGGAAAAACACAGGAGACCGACTCATACCTACATACACATATTCCAGCAGTTTCTCTAAGCATTTATAACCATGCTCATGCACAAAAAAAATAGAGTAGGCACCCTAATAAATGGGGGGAGTAAGAAGGAGAGCCCAATTCCCTGTAACGGTCCAGATCAGGCAGGTATGAAGACATAAGGGGTATTCTCTTACCGGTCCGTACTGGTTCATGTCCTTATTCTGTGTTTCCTGAAGGGCTGCCACAGTGGCTGTAGCTGTAGCTGTTGCTGTAGCAGCTGCAGCCGCAACTGCAGCAGCCGCCGCAGCTGCAGCTGGCTGGGTGAAATCAGCTGGCGGCCTCGTGTGGGGGGGGATCCCCATTCCTGCGGGGGTATTGGGGCCTCCTGGGTAACTAATGCAAGAAAGAAAGAGAGAATTAAGATGTGCCTGGTGGATTCTGTTTTGAATGTTGCGGTGATCCTCATCTGGAACTTTTCCAAAGCCATGTATCAATGCCTAGTGAAAGGCAGCAGGACAGGGCACTAGGTGTGTACATGAGATGCAAGTGTTGCTCAGGTGTAACAGCCATCGGGCTGCCACCGGGACTGCAAGACACCACCCTCAGTTTTTTGGGGGTGGTGAACTGCTTTGCAGCTCCATAGCTTACTGTGAAGTTGAAATGAAATCCTGAAAGTTAATGCAAGCTCCATTTCCCAACAGTTTAGGGGTAGATTGCACAGCAGCATGAACAGACAGCTTCTCCACTACTGCACGTTCACCTGCCTCAGTGGTGAATTATGCCAAGCATTGTAAAAGCATTCCTCTCTGAACCTTAGCAGAAAGGCCAGGAGAGACCCAATGCAATGAGCTCTACTGGATCCCATACAACGTATTTTGCAGTTTCTACCCATCTCTAGACCAGGCCTTTCCCACTCCAAGACATCAACTATCTTTATAAATACGGGCCAGTATATCATGCCCGTTTTAGAGACGTTAATATAAAGCTAAAGGAACTTTCTGACTTGTTCAAGGTCACTCAGTAGATCAGTGACAGAGATGAAAGGAGAGAAAAGTTCCCCAAGTCCCAGGCTTGTACTCTTCACACTAGACTGACTATGCTAACAACATTTCAGCAGGCTTTGCAGAGGGGCCATAAATAGTGGTTTCAGGTAAGTGCACTTACTGTCCTTGTTTACAAAGCATAGATGGAGAAAGTCAAAGTGTAACAAAACTCAGGCTATTAGCTTTCGCTTATTTCACCAATGCAGCATTTACTTCCTTAAATAAATACACAGCTTGACAACCTCTCTTAAACATCTTCACTCCCAATTCTTCCCAAATTCTTGCTGTGCAGTGAGTCTTTAGGCAGAAATATCCCATTGCATAGGAATCTACTTTGCCTAATACTCAAGCTTATTCCTCCATACACACATAGAAATTACCCCATCAATACCTTTCACATCCTGGCCTTATTAAATGTTAATCATGACTAAGCCTGTGGTCTGTTTAATAATCTCTCTTAATTAAAACTTTATTTTGGGGGTTTATTAGAGCTAATTGATTGACCTACGCCATTTCTATTTACTGTGATGAATTTCATTGCAGTTTGGGTAGCCGATTTTCGAAGCTGTAAAACCAGCACATACTTCAGTTAACCAGCAAAAAATAGCTACTGAGACTTTATATAATTAAAATAAGCCCATGACACTTCTGCCAGGCCACTAAAACACGCTTCATCAACTATTTACATCCATTTTTCACCTCACACAAATAAATCTTACCTGCCACCAAAGCCTCCACTTCCAGGATAATTGGGTCGCCCATACATGCCCTGCTGGATGTACGGCTGAGTGGAGCCTGCCTTGGCTGAAAATTGTTGCTGCTGTCCAGCAAACTGAGGAGAATTGATTCCAGGGTTACTGGTTGTCATCCCAGAAGCCATGGGATTTCCTGCTGGGTTCATAGGGTTGTTAGCATTTGCCATTGGATTTCCCAGCACCTGTGAGTAGAAACATCAGAATAAGGGGCTGTACCTTGAACTACATCAAGCAAATTAAGTTGATTTCCTGCAATCAAGAAATTAAAATATAACCACCCTGTACTCTGAGCTCCAATGAACATACACCTTGTTGATGTCTAGGGGCACATTCCTGGTGATTTCTTCTTTTTCCATTTCCAAACAAGAGTTTCTGATCTCTTATTGTTCATAGGAGATTTTTAACTAGATGGAACTCAAACACATTTATGAAAAAAGCTACAATAAAGACCTATTAGAGCCATGTTCTGTAGGTGACAAATTCATCCGATAAAAAAAAAAAGAGAAAGCGTGTACTTTCTATTTATGTAGGACTTTGAGATAACTTGCAAATATTCAGTCTCACTGGCATACTACAAAGGGTATTACAGATGCAAAAACTGTGAAAGAGCATATTTCAGTGGCTTAACTCATTCTTGAATGTAACTCTCTTTAAAGTCTACAGAAGTCTGTGGATCATTTTTATTGCTTCTTAAAAAAGAGTCCTCTGTTCTGTTTTAAAAAGGATTTAGTTTGCTTGTTTGTAGCTTTTTTTTTTTTTCCAATCGAACTAAAATTGCTATGATTTCCATTGAGATTTAAGTATGGCTGTTCATGGATCACCTACATGGAAATCTGCTTCCGACTTGAGAAGATATTTAGTGGTCATGATTTTTGCAGATCAAGTCATCAGCACTGGGAATCTGTGGAAGGGAATTGCTAAGCCCAGCTCATTCCTTTCCCTCTGGGACCACAAAGACTTACAGGAAACCCTGTCGTTTGTTTCAGTCTGCTCTGAACAGCTTCAATCAAGTTTCACATTCTGTAGCTTCACCCTTCCCTTGCAGTGAATTTGAAGAAGCATTTTCTTCTTTTTACCAAAGCACTTTATTTCTTTTATTGCACATTCCTCTGAAGTATCATGAAGAGTTCAAGTAATGTTACAATGTTCTTATGATAGAACAAAACTCTGAGGCTTTTTTTTCCCGCTTTCCTTTGGCCTTTTTAAGTGTGAAAAACTTCCACAAGAAACTGTATTTCCTTTTTCTGGTCAAAACTCAGGTGTTTCTCTACCAGATGGGATACCCCCTTTTTTTTTTTTTAAGGGGTTAAAAAAAACAAAACCAAAATAATAAATCCTATTATAGATCCTGTAACTGTTTCCTTCCATTATTTTTTGAAGAAAGATTTTGCCTCAACAAGTGCTTACATAACTGTCATGTAAGTATCTATATGATTTGGCCACTGAATAATTTCTTTTTCAAGTGGCTCAGTCCATAACAATTTTGTTTTAATTTTATGCCCAAAATTAAAATAATTTTTAAAAAATCCACAGAAAATTTTTGCATGGGATACAACATCGCTTGATTTGAAAAAGGTAGAAAAGACAGGTTAGATTTAGGTATCATTTGCACTCATTAAAGACAATGATGTGTTCAGAGCACTTCATCTACGGTGTAAGAAAAGAGTAGACTGGCTGAGAGCTTGGTTTGTGCTGCATCCATTGGAAAGCACGTTATCACAAATAACTGCTGTCTCCTTCATGAAAGCTGCTTCTTTTAGTATACCATAATTCAATATATGTCACAGAAGAGGTAAGAGCAGAGAGAATCAAGGGAAAATCCAGGAAATATGGCTCTCACCTGGACGCCAGGAGCTCATGCTTTTGCTCCAATGCATATTGAAGTATTTTTTCAAAGTAAGGCAGCATTAACAGGAGAGCTTAAAAAGAGCACAGCCTGTGGCTGGTAGTTAGCACCTCAGCATGGGGGTAGACCTGGCACTGGATTTCACCAGCCCACAAGTATGACACACCAGGTAAAATCAACAACAACAGATGTTTGGTGATTCTAGCTAGAATTTTTATTTGTAATAAAAAAACTCTTCAAATTCAATCTTAAATTCCCAAGAGGTTTGGAATTACCCCAAAATCATGCTTTTAGTGTTGAAACCATACAGTGCAAAATATGTGCTAAACCCAAGCCTGACATTTGCACGCAGCTAAAGTAGTTACTGACTCAAGCTCTCAGACACCTCCTTTCCAATGCCACCAAAAAGGACATGACTGGAAAAAAAAACACCCCATGAACAACAAAGAACACAGACATGGTTATCGATCCAAAGAGGATTTGGCAAACATTAGCGAAAACCAGTATCCAGGGGGGAAGAAGCATAATAACGAAGCTTACCTGGCTTTGAGAGGTGTTAGTCACACCCCATACTGTGGTGACCACTGATAAAGAGCCTGGAGGCTGGTTGGTATTTTGCTGCCAGGGAACAGAATCGTAAGGGAAAGACCCATCACTGCAAAAAAAAATGTTTAGGAGGGTGAGATTTTGGAAGTTTAAACAGTGGCAAGTTGCTGACAGGGAGAAATAGATTAACACCTGACATTACCTTAACTCTCCACTCCTCCTTCCATTATTCGCTTAGTACTCTCAGAGGCATGAAGTTTCTTTAATAGTGACATGATCATATCAAAACCACACGGAACCAATGAATTCCTTAACTATATTGAAGCACAGGACTTTTACCATAAAGATCTGTTACCAATGAATGTGAAAATAAATTCAGGGACAGAGTTTCAAACAAGGACACAAAGCAAGTTGCTCAGAAGCACTTATTTTTTGCAATCCATCTCATGCTCTTCAACAATCACTGCTTCAGCTGCCTTGTGTCAATTCAATTAGATTTGGAGACCAGACTGCAGCTCCACTGTCTGCACTGGGTCCCCAAATGGCTAGAAAAGCCTTTAAAGGAATAGCAGTTCAACATCATTTTGAAAAGTAAATTGAAATTCAGATAGTGTTCTCCCACACGATGGATAAGCTGCATGCCAAAAACAGTATTAGCTAATCAGCATTCTAGAAAATCAACTGCAGATATACAACACATCTTTCAGATAAATATGTGGATGAGGGGATTGGGTTTTTCCATTAGCTTTGTCCGCAGATACAAGTAAACATTTCTTACAGTTCTTTTCATATGAAAGCATTGTTGGTTTCAAAATGAACCTAGGGTAGGTACGCATCTAGTGTAATTAATGAAATATATTAAAACCAGTGAAAGTAACTATTAATCCCGTAACTGTATATTCCATGTAAAATTTACCTGTTCACATATTATTAACTTCTAATTAGATTTCTATTTGCATATATGTACACATATACACATGTGATCTTTCCTCATCTAGATATACACCATTTAATACACACACATACTCTGCTCTTTCATTTTCAAATGCCATTGACTTGTATTTTACATGAAGAACTGCATTTATGCCTGGACTACGAGCTATCAGTGGAATTCTACACAGGGTTACCTTGCCTAAAGAATCCACACAGGTCCTACAAGGCTCAAAGCCTGCATCATGAAGTGCCACACAATTAACTCATACAAGACACAGTGAGACAGCCAACCTGTCCAAGTCCTAAAATGGGCTCTGTGGCAGACCAGGGAGCTGACTCTCCCATGTTCCCAGACAGTACTCCAGGCTTGGACCACTTCTGCTTCCTTTTGTGCTGTAAGCCAAAGCCAAGGGCTGCCTATGTGTTCATTCTTGAGTCTGTTCATAACACCTAGTATGAAATGTTTAAGAATAGGAGTTGCATTGCAGAAAGAAGTGTGCACACGTGGTAAAAATCTGCTTATGTCCCAAGTAACAAATAATCTAATAACAGCAACAGCAACTGTGTAAGGTAAAATGAAACAGTGAATACATTTTACAACCAACAAGGAAATTTCAAACAAATTCCATAATGCTGTGCCAGCAGAACAGCACTGTTAGAACATAACTGTGAATTTGAACTGACCTATTTGTTTCAAAATACCCAAATTGAATTAAGCAATAAAATCACAAAAAATTTAAATTAATTAAATTAGGGAGAAAAATAATTTCCCCTAACAAATAATTAGGGAAAATTAATGGAAAATAGCAATTCTCTAGAAGATGCTTGACACGTAATGTTTACATCAACAGCACCCATATAAATCAATGTGTGAATAAGGGCATATTTAATACCTTGCAATCATTAAGTCCTCCTAGACTATCTTTCTTCAAAATCTGAGAGGGCTAAAAATCTTGTCCTTCTCAATCAGAGGCTCAGACAATGGCTTCAATGACTAATATTTGCCAGTGACGCAATGCTTCAGCAAGTCCCCTCCACCAGCATGGAGACAAATGATGACTAATCCAGAATTTGTGACTGCTACGAAGCCTCCCTCTTCTTTCCTGCTCTGAATGATGCCTTCTATTTTACTTCCTTCTCTGACTGTTTTTGATGATGTCTGCTCTGTGATTTGTTTGGATATTTATGGCACATATGAGTGTTTGTATACTTCAATGACTACGACCCTCTCTCCATGACACAAGCAGTGAAAGGACTCACTGCAGCCATTCCTCTCTATTCCCCACTCGTGTGCCGGGGACAAGTAATAAAACCTAAGGGACAAGGCAAATATTTTGCAAGTGTATGAGTAAATAAGAAGGGTAATGACAGGCAGGAAACAAATCACAGAGTCACTGACAGTTCTTCTAATGCAAATATGCTGAAATGCATATTCAAACTTTGAGCTACCAATGCCTTAGCCTGCTGTTAAGAAGTTACAACTATTTCTTCACTTTCTCTGCCTTCAAAGCATGTTTCTCTTAACCATTCCTCTCCTTTTACAGTACACAGATTTCATATATTATTCATCCATACTTTCGAACGGTAGAGTCAAAGCATATCTCTAGGGGAAGGCTGCAGTGGGTTCTCAAAGACTATACAATTACTTCAGCCAATTACAAAGAAGAATAAATCACTCAACATTTATCGTAGTTCAGCTGAAATGGGTGACACCTCAAGAAACCATACTGTTGACATGATGAAAGCCTCCAGCACAGGATCCAGCGTAACACATAAAAGCCAGAAAAAAAGACCAGTACAGATTTGTCGAGAAATATTAATTGTGCATACTGAATCACATGACTATTGCATCATCCAACACAAGGCTTAGCTGTATATTGCAGACAACATTAAGATCAGAAATTATGGTGACACTAAAATGGTGATAGATGTGCCTTGCAGAGCATCAACTTATACATCCTAACATACATTTACTGCACGAGACCTCACTTCACTCAAACGGCACAATGAGAAATACGGGGTATTCTCATGGTTTGCATTCCCCGTCACCAATTCCACGCACGTTTGAGTATGGCTTTTGCCATACTGGATACAATACCCACCCTTCCTCCATTGCATGACAGCTTCTTTGGTTTCAAGCTGTAGGAGATGCTGAAACACGTGCCACTCAACTACAGGATTACTTCTCCCAACACTTCACTCTTTCAACTTGTGTTTCTGTCCTTAGACAACCCAAAGGAATACTCCCATCATCAAAGGAAAATCCATGTAAGTACCGTAATGAAACGTGACCAATCCAATTCTCATTTGCAAAAGAGCAGTGGTTTTCCGCTGTTATTACACAGAGCTGCAAATTATCCTGAAATCCCTCTCTTTAAACTCAAAAATGGCAGCCAATAGAGAAAGAAGTTTCAATCTCTCCAACCACAGCAAAATGCTGCCCATGACATTGCTCCTGTTGAACGGTACAAGGGTAATTAAGTCTCTCACTACACCCTGGAGGGCAGTGAGTCAGTTGGGCTCAGCTGGAGTCCACTAAAATAGTATTGACTAAATTTATAATAGTGTTAATGAACCTATACATACTACTGGTCAGCACTGAAGGCCAAACAGCAGAGGAAGCCATAGAGCAAAGAGAAAGAGATGGAAGGAAATTACTTCTCAAACTATGATGCAGTGAAACTGCAATCAAGGAATAAGGAGGAAGGATTTCTTAGCTGCTGGCAAATGTACTGAAACCACCAGTCATGCAACAGTCTTTATCAGAGAGGTACATTGGTATTGAAGTCTAAACAGCTTCTCTTAACCCAGTACTAGGAAAACAGAACCAGGCAGATATCCAACCCCTCTGGAATAGTTACAGGCTTCATGTCAGACACAGATCATTTGTTAATTCTAATAGAGGTTGCTCAATAAAAAGTGAGCTCCGTATAGTAAATTAATACTATAATAATTACTGTAATTTATACATGATTTGTGGCATTATTTGAAATTGATGTATTTTAAATATGTTTATGTTGCCATTAAATCAATCGTATGTGTACCTGCTACTCTGTTTACATGTCTTCATTGATTGAGGAAGGAGAGATTCAGATGGTTTAGTGAAGTATGCATCCCCAGAGCACTGGTACTTTACATGTCGCAGAGGAGGGTAAAAACTGAATTTATATTTTCCTGGTGATTTTCCACATTGCTTGTTGAGAAAGCCAGGTGTCTAAAACACTACTTTGACAAAGTGTATCTGTCTCCATTTTAAACACCAAAAATCTATCAGCTACTGCAGAAAAGCACTAGATGTTGGCTTTCTCAATAAACCTTTTCACTGCAAGCACCAGCATCAAGTTTCCCCACAACTGGGCTTTCAGTGGCTAGTTCCTGTTGCTTATCCTGCAAGCCAGCTTTACAGTTCTGAAGGGTTCTTTAATGTTTCTGAAGGACAGTCATCCCACCTGACTGATAGCTGACACACTCAAGAGTCCACATAGTCCTTTAAATCTACTGACTCTATCATAACTTCTTCAGCTGATGCCAAGATGAGCAGGTAATTGACAGCACAACACTGACTGTCATTTCTCCCATGTTTTCTTCTGTCACCCATGGACAACTCCAGAGGAGAGCATCTGACAACAAGGAGTGAGGTGTCAAAGATCTACCCAGGCCAAACACTCCTTTACAGTTACACACGGCCAAAAATCAGAACCATCCAAATACCGTCCAAAACCAGGTCTTCAGATGTGTTCCTTCCACCAGCACCTCTCTGTATCCACACCTTGCTCTGCCTCTGCAACTGCCTCTGGGCATGTTGTGTTCAGGGTGCCCATCACCCCTTTGCTGTATTCTTGGTTGGAGCCTCTAGGTGACACTACTTTAATACAAACTAAAACCCAACAACTCCCGAACAAGGCTCCATGCTCCTGCCTCACCCCTCTTTTCCCCCCTGAAATCTCATCCACCTGCAGTGCAAAAATATCACAAATTCCACAATCAGAACAGGAAATAAGGCCCTGGGTAACTGTAGCATCAATCCATGTGTTTCATGCCTGTATTGTCTCAGAGCTGGGCAGCTTAGCTTCTTTCATTCAGGTTCAGTTTTTGTTTCTTGATTTTGTTTCTCTGATTTCTCAAATGAACACCACTCATGTAGCTTTAATTATTAATATGGACTCAGTTAGCAAACCTTCTTGATTAGAGCACCACCGTAAATTTATATTAACCATGCTCTTATTTAAGATGGTTTTGTACGGTGCAGTGCAAATACTGAATTTGAACCGCCTTTTTTACGTGTTCGTGTTATGGAACAGGCATGAATTTCACCACATTTTTGGCATTTTCATATCAGTATAATCAAAACCTAACAACTTCTTTAAAAATAAAATCACAAAACCTGATGCAATACTCTTAGCAGTTCCCTGCAACATTAAATGCTCCAGGAAGAACTTCAAGATATTTTTTCCCCCAATTTGATAAGCTAGAAATCTCCAACAATCTATTCATAAATAACACATCAAGTGGATTTTAAATTTTATTTATTTATGGTTAAATTTCTACTGAAAATATCCTTGGCCTTGACTATTAACTTGAAAAGAACAATGTGACACCTGAAAACCAAAATTTCTTTCCATTTACTGGCAATAAAAATCATTTCAGAGATCTGCTTTTGTTTTCTTCTTAAAACTCCCAGACATCAGAAGGAAACAACTGACTTCTCATTTTTCATTGAGATTTTTTTTCAGGGGAACAAAACTAGTGCCTCACCAGCTGACATGCATGTACTATCTTCATATGGCTGAAGTGTCTGGCTAAAGTGTTTCAACTTCAACACTTAAAATTAGTCTAGTTTACATCTATTAAAACATATTGCTATTTAAAGAAATTCATAAGACGAAACATAACTAAGTTATCCCTTGACCTTTTGTGCTGGGTTTTCCATAGACTGCAGAAATGACTTTACGCAACCAATTCTCCATTCACACGGAGAAATATGACAGAGCGAGGAGGCACCCGTGTAGAAAGCACACAAAGACCACTTACAGTCAGCAAGGAAATATGAAGATATATCGTAAAGAAAACAAAGAAGAACTGCCTCTGTAGATCACACACTGACAAAGCAAACTAAAACCCAATGTTTGGTACAGGTATCCTAAGGTATTTACAGTAAAGATGACGAAAAAAAGAGGGTGGTCTAGTAAGTTTGTGTACTAATACTGGCTTTGGATGGATAGCAGTAATTTATTTTTGACCGATGCTGCCTCTGTGATGGTGTGCACACCTTCCCCAAATACATTGCTCTATTTAGTATTACAATTTGAAAAAGTTTAAATTGTATTGGCATAAATCAAGGCTTCATTGTGTATCTCACTAAACAAACACAGAGAGTTCCATCCAAATCACTGGGTGTTTCTATGTAATGCAAAAGTGAAAAAAGCCCATTTGGAGGCATTCTGCAAGAGTTTATTTCCCTCTACTTCTTAATGGAATGGCTCCAAATGTTCAGATCTTACAGAGAAAATACATAACTTCAAAAATTATCCCCTCACAATTTCTCAAGTCTGTTGTCTCCCCTCCACTCTTTCCAACTAGATGAATACATTCTCTAACCCTTTGGAAAGCTCTGATTCCCCGAGTCCAAATGCACAGAGGATCCACACCTAGTCCTTCCCCATCAAGAAAGGATTACCTCAAGTGTTGTTTCAGTACTGGATGTTGCCTGTACTGTGCTATGAGCAACATAAACTGAAGAGGAAGACTGAAAGCAGTTAGAAATTTCATAATTCACCGTAAAAAGAAGGAAAGCTGTTTTCTGTCAAACTCTTTGAAAACACAGAACCATTCTGAACCCGTTATGCAGGTGAAGCAGTCAAAAGGTGAAAGCAGCAAGCCATTTATCAGCTCGGTGGTTTGGATGGCACCTGCAGCTTGCAGGTGGCTATCACCCCCTGCCTCCACTCTTTTAAATATCAACACACATATTTACAACAGCCATTCATGCAGCCACACACATACACACAATGCCTGGAAACTGAGATGGCAAAATCAAGCCGGCAGTTCAGCAGGTGATGAGAAGTATCTCTGGAAGCTGAAAGCCCTTAACTTTTTCTTTATAGTCCTGACAAGGCCTGTGAGGCCTGGATGACTTATGGCTGCACGAGGTGGGAACGCTGCCTTCCATTTCACATTGGGTTGCCACAGGTCAGGCTGTGACATGCTGGCTGCTGCTTCCTGGCGCCTCACTCTCTACACACAGCCTCGTCAGTCAGAGAGCCATGCCCGCAAAGTCTCGCTCTGCTTGGCAGGAGTTAGTGCATCTGAATCTAACCTCTGAAATTAGAAAAATGTATCAGGCCAAATAATTAGATTAATTTGGAAGTTTCTCAAGCTGCAAACACCCGCACCCCCCCTGCATACACACACAGTCCTCACAGCCCTGTTACATTACAGATTTCATATATGTCCATGCACACGTGTGTGTGCACACGCACACAGAGATAACGCAACTTATTTCTGTCCACGTGGAAAAAACGATCACAGCTATGCAGGTAAAAAACAAAAATGCTAGAGACCCATTCCAGCCTCAGAGGAAGCAGAAGGGGTTACCATCGTCTGACATTATGGGACTACAGCATCCCTCCGATCAAAGGAAAAAAGATTAAAGCATCACATCCAGTTCTATTGTCACACAAGTAGACCATGCAACGCATTACTACAGCCCAGATTACAGTCACAAAATCCACCGGTAACAGCCCTTTTATTAACATGCCACCTGTTACCTTTATCAAAATGCTGAAATTATCTTATGATCGTTTTCAGCTTGACAAATGCAGTTTAATCTTTATTGCATCTCACAGCACACACCTGCTTCATCCATGTCTTATTTATCTCACGTGTGTCGGAATGCAACCCCGAGCCCTCAGTCCCCCCCTGTCACCAGGCATTCCTTCTGCTCTGCTTTATCAATATACCTGGGTTTCCATATCCGACTGCTCTTTTACAATAAAAAACACACCCACCCAGTATTCTACCATTGCCTGTTGCCTTGGTAATCCAAATGCCTGGGTACTCGCTGATTATCGGCGAATGAGACTCGCATTGTTCACACCGCAGCGCGTCTGCTATGTTAATGTGAGATAATGGCAGCCAGAAGACTCCTTTTGTTCCCAGCTTTGCTGTTTATTCATAGTGCCTGGAGGTCAGCGACTGCTACAACAACCGGGGAAGGAACCGCTGAAAGCGTGAGCAGATTCCACTTCTGCTTTTGCCTCTGAGACAGGGGGAAACACGAGCAGCCCCGCACAGCGAGAAGGGCACCGGGAGCTCTGCAGTCTGACTCACGCAAGGTGTAGCAGGCGCCTAGGAGGAAGATGTGATGGACTTGCACTTCCGAGATTTTAGATGAAGCTGATTTACGCTCCCCGACAACAGAAAAAACCGCGTTCTTCAAGAGGCGCGGAGGGGAGGGAGGGGGGAAAGGGAGGGGAAGGGGCAGCGCAGCACAGCACAGCACAGCACCGCTCCGCTTCGCCGCGACCTGCCGGAGCGAGCCGCGCTNCGGCGAGGCCGGGCTGGACCGGGAGACGACTGCTGGGGGACGGAGCGGGGACGGAGCGGGACCGGCAGCGGCCGGACCGGGCGCGGCGGGGGGAGCCCGGGCGGCGGCAAGGAGGCGAGGGGCGGCTGCGCCGCGGGCACGTACGGAGAGGGTCTGAGAAACGTATCCCCTCCGACGCTCTTCCTGTCAAAGTTGTTTGGAAATGCTGCTGCTGACACAGTGACACGGGCAAACAAACCCCTGCCATCTCCCCTGACGTGGTAAGTGGGAACCGAGAGCGTAGACAGACTGTGGTACCTTCCCCGCATTCTCAGCTTGGTGGAGATGAGGACATCCAAGAAGATGCCCCGGCTGGTGTGATATCCCTCATGCCCGGAACAGCCCTCTCTAGTGAAGAAACCACCGATTCCTGCTAGCTAAAGGCACTGTCAGTATCTAATGAATGTCACTGACCCATCCGCACAGGTTGTCGATGTGCCCTGTCTGTCAAGCAGGCTTTGTTGTCATCTCCAGCGAAAACCAGCCAGGGATTTTTTAGCAAGAATTTCTATCCCATTTTATTTTAGGGGAGCCATTAGAGAAGCTCTCTATCACTGCAAACAGTAATGACTATTTCCTTTTCTTCCCATTTCGATACTAAAGAGACTGAGAACTCAAGTGTATGGGAATAGCAGAAATAACAGAAAAAGAAGACAAAATGGTATATGAGGAATTCACTCCTTTTGTAATCTATTTATAGGGAAATCCTGTGGAGGGTCACATTTTCATCGAAGTGAATTAATGACAGATACGTGTAAAGAAAATGCATCAAGAAATATACCAGGTTTTAAACAAAATACACATCTGTGTTCCTGTTACCAAACTATCCAAAAAGAACAAAAATCTTTTTAAAAGACAAGCTATTTGTCATAATTTATGCCAGTTTTTGTTGTTTTTTTTTTTCGCTCCACTGAAAATTGAAAACGTCGCCAGGCCGTAGAGCTCCCTCCCTGCTTAGCAGCCATGTCAGCTCCTGGCAGCAGGCAGGCCGGGTGCCCACCGAGCAGCTCCTCGCACACACTCCCCCGGAGCCACCCCCGGGCTGTCCCCCCGCCCCACCCCTCTGTGCCGGGATGGGATGGCTGCACCTCACACCTGGACCTGGCGCTGCAGGGGCTGGAGGGCACTCACTTGGCTCTCATGTTCCCTATCCAAAGGTGCTCAATACAGTTAAAAGACTCACGATGATTTTAATGAGTTTTGCATCAAAGAGCTAGGTAAAAGTATAGCTTTCAGTGTCAGCCACGCAGTTATCACGCTGACAGTCAAAATTGGTAAAAACTAGGGGTCCTGCCACAGCCGAATAATTTTTAACTCCAGTGTCATCAGAAACGAGTTGGTTTCATTGATAGCAAGTGAGAGGGAAACTTCCTAACACAGTGGAAGAGTAAAATCACCCAGACACAGCATGAATCACCTGCTTTTGAGAGAAGCCCTCATGTGAAGAGCATGATACTATTGTGATTACAATTAAACAGTAAATTGCAACCAATTAGATGTTTTCAGGACTTCTATGTTCAGTATGGCCCAAACACAAGAATGACAGCTGTCTTTTCAAAGGTGTTAGTTATCTTATTTGAAAAACCAGCATAGACAGGGCAAAGCCTGAGAAGGTCAGATTTTGCCTCAGTCAGCAGATATTCCTTAAATAGTATTTGCCTAGTCTTTATCAGGATTTTAAAAAAAAATCAGCTGGCACTTTTTAATAATAATAATAATAAAATAATCACAAAAACCTAAAACTTTTTATCTAGTATATCTATCTCTAGCTTAGAGAAAAAAATGTAGAGCACGTAACACTTGTGTACATATCAGAGGAAAAAACAAATCACAGAAGTATAGTAGTTGTTTTACTATGTATTACTCTCATTGTAATAGCACTGACTTTGACAGTCTGGTCAATACAGAAGCCCTATTTTCATATCTGTGCAAGGTGCTGTATACACAATAAAAGATGATCCTTATCCTATAAACTTTTACCAAGCATGTGAAGAATATGTATTTGAAAAGAAGTTAAGCTGCAGGTAATTGTTTTCAGAGACCATGTCTCTCAGTCTTTCTTGTTACCACAAGAATTGACCACAAACTTATTCCATGATATGAAAATGCAGATTTTTCACATGAAAATGTTACAGGTTTAATTATTAACAGCTAATGGTTACACGTCATCAGTTTTCAACTCGAGTGTACATAGTTTGCTTGTAGCTTCAATGTTCTTCCATGGTTTTCTTCCACCTCCTCCCCATAATAAGTGTATACACTAAAACTAGTATCAGTGGTTTCACTTAGAGGTGGGCAAACAAGTCTCGGGATAGTACTTTCGAGCAATTAGTTTTGTCTTTACAACACTTAGAACACCAGGGGTCTTTCTTAATACTGTTCTGAATAAATCTTGAGGTGTTTTGTTGGGTTTTTTTCCTTAGGAAATGGCACTTCTGCAGAAACATTTTTAGATTCTGAACTTACTTTCCCTTACTTTCTCCTGATGGTGGATTTTAAAATTTCTTGACAGAAAGGAAGATAGAAAAAGAGAAGCTGCTCTTGCAGAATCAGGAGTAATACAGGTTGCTTTACTGGGTATATTCTCTTATATTAGGATATATCATCTGTTCAGTCCCTAATGATATTTATTTCACAACTTCATAAACAGAAAGATGAAAAGGCTTTGAAACAATCTTATCTTTCACCTAAAGAATTGTGAATTCTTTTGCCAAGATCGCTCCTGTACGACACAGACACATGCAATAATGAAATGATCTCTGACTTCAGACTCATGTATAAAACAAGTGCAACATGTTTGTTTTCATGGAAGTGTGTATATGCTGCACCTGACCTTTCACTTTAACCATTTCTCTCATCTAGACATTTTTGAAGTGACTGTCACTGTCGGTCAAAACCACCTCTGATGGAAAAATCAAAAAAGGCAGCAACATATGCAGCAACTCTGAAACTTCCTACTGTTACATTATAGCCAGATCACTCCCGATTCTTAGCAACAATGTAAGAGCCAATCCTAAACAGCCACTAAAAACGCAGACACAGAATTGTCATTCTTTTCCAAGAGCTCCTAACCATGTTGAAAGTTCAGCTCTTAGTAAAGTTTAAACTGGAAGAAAAAAAGGGACAAAACAAACACTAGAAATAAGCACCCTTGTAAAGAAAGTTTAACCAATAAAAGGTATTTAAGGCGATTCCCTGAACATAAACCAGTAACGATACTAAATAAAACACCTACCGTAATATTGAATTACTATTTAATTTGATCTACTGCTTAATTTTCTCAAAGCCTCTAGCACTAAGTAATTTGTGATAAAAATAATTTTATCTTCATATTTTTCATCAATCTTGACTACCTTATACAGACATTACTACCTTTTGGTCACTAACTGCAAGACAGCAGGCAATTAATAGAGAAGACCAAAATCTGAAGCAAGAGAGAAGACGGTAAGAGCCCGACAAACACTCATGACAACATACCAAACTGTCTATATTCATGTGGTTTTGTAGACAAAGTAAGCTTTACCACAAGCTATGCAAGAAACAAGAAGCCTCCTAGGACTTGCATGGGTCAGATCTACCTTATACTAAACCAGGGTGCAGATCACTGACTGGGATTGGTGGGAACTGTAGCCATTTTAACCAAGACTCAATTCGATCCACATGTAAAGGTCCACCACTTTGTGCAATGAAGTGTTAAGCAGGAACTTGATCAAAGCAAAGGAAGGTGTATAATGACAATAATTTGTACTTACATAACAGTATTTGCCAAAGACCTTGAATTCATTTAAAAATAAAAAATCAGCCTTGAGTAGTATCTGCTATTACAGACATTATGTCAGATTGGAAAACTACAACACAAAGAAGTTACATTACTCTCTGCAAGCTACAAAGCATGAAATTTCACTCCTATATAGAAGGGCCAGCCCAAAGACTACTGGCTCTCCTTAAGTCCCCCATAAATCCTTTAAGTAGGACTTAAATTAGAACCTGTACAGGATTAAGGAGGTGGATAGGTCTCATACTAGTCCTTCAGTACAGGAGTGAAGTTTACCCACATGAATCAGTAAATTTTACAAAATAAAACCCAAAATCAATGACTCTCACATTCAAATTTAATCTAATTATTATTGCACGGCACTGACTTGGAAAAAAAAAAAAAAAAAGATAAGACTGAGGTTTCTGGAGGGGGATTCCAGTGTACATGAAGCACATGAGTTTGCAGCTCAACCAACTGCACTACATTAGGAAGTAGGTATTTAGTTGAATTTTTGTTCTATATGCAATATGCAATCATTCTGCTAATGAAAAACTAAATTTAGAAAGAAATTGGCACAATACAGTCCCTTCTCTGAAAGCGTTTGTTGCATGTGCGCACATGCTTGTGTGGCTTACATTCTGTTCTCTATAAGTGCATTTGACCAACAGGATCACTATCAAAGCCCTCCCTGATCTGTCTACTTCGGTTTTCTTCCACGACTCAATTAACTTTTTAAAAATGAAAGTTTGTTGCTAAAAATAGGCCAGCCCTGAATTCCCTCCGGTTCATGTGTCCACAATTTCTTAAATATGATTGCTTAAATTTAGGTTCTTGTGATACATTCTTGACTCAGAATTTATTTTAAATAGCTGAGCCCTGTTTCAACTTTGAGACTTAAGTAGCTCTGGTTCCTGTAGTGCCAGCTAGGACAGGATTCTAGTCCCTGATTGGAGTTCTGGGTAATTTTGTTGTTAATAAATGCAATAGCAGAAAAAGCTCTGTGTGAAGTACTCAAAATAGTCCGATGACAGGGGAAGGCTTTTTTTCAGTCTAGTGATATCCAGCAACTGATGTATATTCCCTCTGACTATATTCCCTCTGTTAAGCTACGTAAGGTTCTTGAATAAGCTCTCGGTTGTTCTAATTTTGTATCTAATTCTTTTCCCAAACTGGAAGTAGCTGGCTATATTAGTTTCTTGTAGGAAATGCAAAGCATACTTTTTTTTTTAATTCATACAAAAACTTTGTAAATTAGAGATGAGATACTGTGAACTTAAATACTAAGCTTTTGACTGAAATGTAATCTAATGCAAATTAAAAAGTTGCTTCAACAGCTTTATCATCGGCATTGTACTTAATGGCTTTTCAGCATTTAATTCAAACAAACAAAAAACTCAATTCTTCTTCACCCCATGCTTCACTACTGTCTTACAGACTAAGTATAAACCAACTATGAAAATAAGCAGCTGCCATTGGAAAAAGAAGTTGGAGATGCCACAAAATGTATCATTCTAATATCACGGAATCACGGAATGTTAGGGATTGGAAGGGACCTTGAAAGATCATCTAGTTCAATCCTCCCACTGGAGCAGGATCACCTAGATCAAGTTGCGCAGGAACGCGTCCAGGCGGGCTTTAAATGTCTCCAGAGAAGGAGACTCCACAACCTCCCTGGGCAGCCTGTTCCAGTGCTCTGTCATCCTCACCGTGAAGAAGCTGCTTCTTCTCATATTTAGGTGGAACCTCCTGTGTTCCAGGTTATACCCGTTGCCCCTTGTCCTATCATTAGATACCAGCGAAAAGAGCCTGGCTCCATCCTCTTGGCACTCTCCCTTAACATATTTATAAACATTAATAAGGTCACCCCTCAGTCTCCTTTTTTCCAAGCTAAAGAGATTCAGCTCCCTTAGCCTTTCCTCATAAGGGAGATGTTCCTCTCCCTTAATCATCTTTGTGGCTCTTCTGTGTCCTTCTTGAACTGAGGGGCCCAGAACTGGACACAATATTCCAGATGTGGTCTCACCAGGGCAGAGCAGAGGGGGAGGAGAACCTCTCGCGACCTACTAACCACACCCCTTCTAATACACCCCAGGA
>VYZX01002675.1:94767-154701 GCA_013401335.1 Brachypteracias leptosomus | reverse complement strand
CTCCAGCAGTAGAGACAGAGGCAAAGAAGGCATTCAGTAACTCTGCCTTCTCTGTATCCTCTGTCACCAGGGCACCTGCCTCATTCAACAGTGGGCCTACATTGCCTCTAGTGTTAGTTTTATCTGCAATGTATTTGAAGAAGCCCTTTCTGTTGTCCTTGACCTCTCTTGCAAGGTTGAATTCCAAGGAGGCCTTGGCTTTCCTAGTTGCGGCCCTACATCTTCTGACTAGAGTCTTATAATCATCCCAAGTGGCCATCCCCTCCTTCCATAATTTATAGACCTTCTTCTCCCTCTTGAGTTTACCCAGCAGTTCCCTGTTTAACCATGCAGGTCTTTTGGCTCCCTTTCTTGACTTCCTACCTGATGGGATGCTCTGATCTTGAGCTTGGAGAGGACTCCACTTCTCACCACCTGAGAGATGTTGAGCAGTCATGGCTATGGCTAAATTACAGGCCACACAACAGCACACACTGAAGCAGAGATGTGGGTTATTCCAAATTCACAAGAGGCTGCTGCAGCTATTATTGGTAAGAAGTTATGCCACAGAAATTATGTTTCTAGAGGGGCATCTCATATGTAAATGGTAGCAATTTAGAACTGACTCCCAATGTCTTCCTCAGTAAAGCATTTCAAGAGAAATTTAGAGGGCAGGATGTTCTACTATTAGGTAGAATATTGGGTAACCTGGTGTTGCCAGAAACACTGGTATTTAGGTTTAGCAGAAGAAAATTGTGGGTTTTTTTATATGTGACAGAGTTGCAGTGGAAAACTGCCATGAAAGAGAAGAGTTGTGCCTATCTTATCTAGTAGGGTAGCCCACAGCCCCTGTGAGATAGAACAGTGCTTTCATCCTTACTTTATAGACTCTAAGCAAACAAAGGCTAAAAGGTTGGATGAGAATCAGGCATCTAAAAACTACGCCTAAGAGGGCATATATACTGCACCACACTTTCTCTGCAGGCTGGTCATTAATTTCACCTTGGCTTTAACAAAACTTCTCCCAAGTGTAAAAATAAGTTATTTTAGAACAGAATGTTTTCTGGTTTTTTGAAGTGTGCTTAAAAACAATCTTTTTATAAGCAACAGAAAAAAAGAGGCAATCCAGTTACTCCGAAAAGTCAGTGACATTATATTATACTACAAAACAGGACTCTATTTTCAAATGCATAGCATTTGCATGGTTTTCCCACAAATACAGCAAGGATAAGGAAAAGAAATCCAACCCCAAAGTCATTTCCAGATGAATTCACACACACAAATACACTGGTACAAAGATGTACCTAAGCTCCATTCTAACACAGAAGTTCAAGTTGTCTATGCTACCATGGAATCTAGGTACAAGAAATTTAGCCTCATCCACACTCTTATAATCCTTTACTAACAAAAGTGCCCTACACTAAAAACAATTTATACTATTTATGATTTTCTTAATATGATGCTGAGGGAAAGAAAACCTTGAAAAAAAAATCCCAGAAATATAAAGCATGAAACAATGTTTAATCCTGCCTACACTTACTCTTCAGCCTTTGCCTTGACCTAGGCTCTGCTGTCAAGAAACACAAATATTGCTCCTCCATGTAATTTGATAATCAAAGGTTTCACTTGTTCAGCTTCTTCTAGTATCCTTTAATGCTCACATTTTCTTTAAATTAATGTAAATGCTTTGTGATGCTCAGCTGATATAAGGTAGTATAGAACATTTTCCCATTTATGGCTACACTTCCTGGACAATTGCTTTGTGTACAATATTTCCAACCTCAAGAAAAGTCATTTGTATTTAAACAAGCAGTAGGAAAATGTCTGGTGAGAGACATGTTGTAGAACTTTATCTCTAGGGTACAACTTGAAGTTTGAAAGCAAGCCCACTTGATTTGAGCACAGATTTGAAGACAGAAGCACTTCACTATGCACCAGGCGACAGAAAAGATAAAACCTGAGTTTATTTAGTACTTGCTGTAATTACTTGTTGTCTGTAGTGCTGTTCGGTGCCTGAAACAGTGCAGCTACCTCCACCAATGGTAACGAGCATTTCAATTAACAGATCTGTCATGCGGTACATCTGTAGAGACTGCCACTCCTACAGACTGGGCTGAGACTCACCTATGAGAAAGGGTGGGTTTCATGGAGCTCATAGAGTTCATGGGGGGTTGCATGGGTAGCTTCCCTGGAGGATCGTTCTGCCGGCTTTTCTGGTGGCGAAGCAGCAAGAGCCGTCCCAGCTCCTCACACCACGATGAAAGCAGCGCTGCGCAAACAGAACACACAACGACAGTAAGCGCACAACTGAAGAACCAGCTCAGCCGAGTGCAGACACAAGCTACCGTAACCAGAGTCACAAACCCCATGAGTGAAAAGCTTGTCCACGAACCACCACTCACATTATTATCCTATCAAATGGAGTCTGTAATCGCTCTACACTATCATTATAATGTTTTTACACAAGTTACAAACATTCTGCACAACCCAGGAGGCACAAGAGAACTTGTCTGAGCTGAGTGGCACAGAGATGAAGAATGGATGAGGCACAAGGACATAGGATAGCTGTTGTGAGTGAAAAAAAGACACAGAAGAATTGATTCCACATGAATAGAAATGTAACAAAAACATACTAAGACATCATTCACAGAGGCAAGCAAAGAAGAACATTTCTTTTCTGTTTGGCTGGAGAGGCATGAAGAGAAAGCCATGTGTAGGAATTCACTTCTAAAACTGCTATCAGCTACCAGTCTTGAATAGATAAACAGGAGAATATGGCCACACTGATGTATGGATACAAAGTTAGGCACTTAAATCTATATTTGACACAGCACAACCCCTAAATGTGTATTTCCATTATGCGCCTAATCTTCTGGTCAATGAGGGTAATTCTGTGCTTACAGGAAAATCATGCTTATGAACTATGAAGATGCAGAGATTTCCTAGAGGGAGCTGCAAGCTTTTTGTCCCTCTGAAGACATGAAAGGGGTCATTATCTCTGAAAACGTGGCTGCTCCCTTATGCTCTCACACTCAGAAAAGACCAGCCACTGAAACCACCTACTTTGTAAGCAGAGCCCCAAAAAGTGACTGCAGGTAAATTCCGGCTCCCATGAGTACACCCAGCCAAGACACTTCACTGAAGCCTCCAGCAACACCCAATTGAGCCTTAAAGTTGCCTGTTTAATTCCAGCATCAGAAGTGGCTCTCATAGTCACCAAGGTATGACGCAGTGAAGAGTCTGACTGGAACAAAGTGCATGCAGACTAATTGCAAAAGTCTGCAGTGAAAGAAACATTCTCAAGTGGAAGAGATTGGGGGTTTTCCTTCTTTAAAGTATGCTTTACAAAACTCTCAGAACAAGAAAATGCTCTGTATTTAATTTTTACCTAAGTGCTTTCCCGAGGTGTTATGAACTGAACACACGTCAACAGATTGAACAAGTAGGTGAGAATCAGAAGTCTACTCAAAACCTAAGCTGCCAGAGCGGTTTAGAGTAAGACAGCTCTACATGTAATTTTAAGCTTGCTGGCTTAAAAGAGACAATTGCATAAATCTCCAAAATTGAGGCTTCTATTTTAATTTCTTATTTTTACCAAATAACATAATCATAAGAAGTAGCAAACTATCATTTCAGGGTACACCACATTCTTTTTCCAGAAGCTACTCACAGGTATGGTTAACATGTACTAAGAACAAATTCCAAAGAGACTAATTGCAAAGTCGTATTTGTAGGGTGAAAAGGGGAACCTGCTTTGCCAACAACAACCACAAATAGGATTTTTCAGTATGAAAGCAATTAGAATTTCTCAAGTTTAATGGCCACACAAGAAAAAAAGCTCTGGAAATTCCTGTGAATTAATCACACGCTTGGACAAAGGAGAGGTAGTAATTTCATTGCATTTATCAAGCAGAAGACCAAGAATGGTGTTTAGGGAGGCACTTTAGAGCTCTGCTGGGACAAAAAAGGGGACACCGCTTCTTTGTGTAACTAAATATGGTCACTCGGAAATTGCCAGCCTCACATGTAGCCTACAGAAGGCATTCTCCTGAGCTCTGTGAGATGTTCCGGCAATGAGTGTCAGTCTAAGCTGCTTCTCTATTAGCCAAGGAATCTGTCAACAAGCGTTTGATCAAATTATACTCACCTTTTATCCCTGGCATATCATTACTAATGTGCCAGTGACAAAGGCCCCCCTCCCACTTTTCCAGCCACCTAGAGATACAAATCCCTGCCTCGCAGGGTTTCTTCCCATGAACCACAAGCACTTGAGCTCTGAGAAACACAAACAAAGTGTTCTGTTGAACGCTAAACGCAGCCATGGCAGAGTACTAGTGGATGCTGAGTACCTCCACAGCTGAGTGTAATTACTACTGCAACAAATGGAAATTGTCCATCTTAAACGAGGCTTTGATGGGAGGAGGGAGCTGGTCCTTCTGCACACCTATATGCACTTGACAAATAAGATAAAAAGCAACAATCCGATGGGTCTGAGAGCATGAATCTGCCTGGAAAATGCAGAGTAAATCCCAGAAAAGAAACATGCCAATGAGATAGCAGCGCTTTGGTGAGGTGAAGATAAGAAAAGATTTTAATGAGTTATTATTATTATTATTATTACCAATATCCAATACATGCATTTACAAAGGTGAAATGTAAACTCTCAGAGGACAAAGAGGTTCTCAAGATAAGCTGGACTGTTTCATTCCACAAGTTATCTGGAGAGGGCTCATGTTTTTAGAAACTGAGAGACTTCAGGTATGAAACATAGTGAATTTACTCATCCCTATCACAGCACTCATTATGGAGAGGTTTAACCTTTCCTCCCCCAGGACATTTCAACTCGTGTACCATGTATAATAATTTCTCTCTTTCCTGCATCGGTGTTTGTGCACAGAATGAAAACAGAGCTGTTTGTAGCCGCCTTAGGAGTTACCAGTCCCCTTCTATCTGGCTCAGCAGGAGTAAGAACCCTCTCAAGGAGCCAGCTCTCCTCTTCTGGAAATACTGGGGCAGCCTCCCTTCTCCCCATCCACCTCTGCTGCTTTGCTCTCCACTCGGTAAGATGGATATATACCCCACAGACACATCTGGTACATCTGGCTTCTGGAGAGCATCACTTCCTGGGCTATTCATGCAAGATGAAACAAACTCAAAATGAATTTACAGATTACACTATTCATCTTTAGTGTACTTAGTTACTGCTTTTTATGCTGACAGTATTAGGCGCATCTCAACTCATTTACACTCAAAGCACAAGAAATTCAGTATCATACTATAATGAACAGATAAAGCAGCAAACACAAAGGACAGCTACAGATGGTGCCAACAGTCTCTCCCTCTCACAGCACAGCCAAGCAGCTGCTTTTTCTCCCCCCTCTGCCCCTCCTCTTTGTACAACAGGAGCACAGATTTTGCAGATGGACCATCCACACCGTCTCTCGCAGCCTCTTGCTGCGGCAGTTTAATGATCAGATTTAAATCGTGTTCCTGTGCTGCATTGCTACAATACCCCTTGCATATAATGATGTGGCTTCCCTGCTTAAGTTGAAGTCAGCTGTTAGGGGGAAAGTAAAAATCCTTAAATGTGCAGGCCCCCATAACTTCGTGCATAGCCCAGGTGTAAAATACAACCTCATTGATATACCAGAATTGACATTTTCAACCCCTGTTCAGTCAGAGAACACTCTGTCAGCTCATGCCAGAAGATGCATAATAATGGCAATCAAATGACATGCTGACAGTTTAAGTGTATTCACACATTTGGCTTAAAGGGACACACTCTGGGATGATCGGTGCAATATTTGACCTACTTTTCTCCATTTGCAAAACCTGTATCATTCTTAATGGGATTGCATTTTACTTTAAGCGTTGATGTATTTTCATAGGAATAAATCAATACTGATTTCCTAATGATGACTGTGTTAAGAAACCAAGACAGAAAAATGAGCAGCCTCAGCTTTCACATTTGTGAAACAGAGAAAACAAGGACTTAAAAATAAGAGAAATTTCAACTACAAGTAGCCCAAGGGGTTTCCCTAAGGAAGCAAGAGAAAAACCCCATTCAGAGACACTCAGCTTGCTGCTACCCAGTGCCATTTTTGTTTCTCCTTTCTCTGAAGAGGACCAGACGTTGCAAGAGTGTGTCTCAGCACAGAACATGACTGACCTCTCCTTAAAATACTCATAAATACTCCCATACACTCAGAGTTGGCCCTACTTTATGTCCTTCTAGATGCCTCCAATAGATTTAAACACTTCCACTGGAAAAAAAATCTTAAGACATTGCAATGTATCCATACTTGGGATCCTGGGGACAAGGAGAGAGAAAAGGGCTAGAAGGCAAAGATTTTGTTTTTCCCTTCGGCTCGAGACACATTTCAAGCATTTCTCTGCCACCGCAGAGCTAAGCCTTGCTTGAAAGAGAAAGGAAGCAACTGTTATTTAATCCCCAGCCTCTAGAAGCCAGGTCTTTAAGAACATGCCAAATATCACAAGATTTGCAACACAATTATTAAGACCGGCCACATCCCCCAGTACTGTTCCTTTCCTTAGAGTGCTCTTTTGTGCTGAAAGCCTGTCAGGCTGTATGGAAACAAAGGCCTCCGCTGCCCACTCCGTGGCACCTTCCTGTCCCTCAGAGCTGCGCCCACCGCACAGCAGCAGCTTTACAACCGCTCCGGAAGCGCCGGGCCCTTCCCTTCGGAAAACCCAGGAGCCCGAGCTGGGGGAAGCCACGGATCACGCCCAGGCTGCCCGCGTCACTTCTTACTTCTTGATGACAAACGATACTGGCATACTGGCAACAATTATGTGATGGATGCTGATGACACAGCTCCAAGAGTAATTTATGGCCAAGGCATTGAATATTGGTACAGCCCGTTACAACCCCCTTTGGGCCAGGGAACAGAAAGGGGAAGGAAAGCAGGCTAAGCGATCAATGCTACCCCATAGGTTCACTAATGCATTTCATTAGCTGCATCCACACCAGCTCTGATAGCAGCAATCCTGTCACTCACTGATTTAACTTGGTGCGGTGCAAAGTGCCACAGTAAGCACCTCCGACTGAATGAGGCAGTGGGCTCCCTAGAAAGCAAAATACAGAGAAGCACGGTGCTAATCTATTTACCTATTATGATACCCTAGTATTAGTTACAGCTTATCACCTCAGTAAATCGCTGCCTCTTGTTAGGGAATGTGCTTAAAGGTGCAGCAAACTGTTATTTACAGGCAGACACTATATTTACAGCCACAAAGACAGGCGAGGAGGGGATAGGACAACAGCTCAGTAATTTCTATGCCTTCTGCTTCCTGGGAGACTGCTGGAAGAGCACAATAGGATTACTGCTTCCTTGCTGCAGTTAAGCTGCAGTAGATAGTTCAATGGCAGACTGGCAGGACCCGTATTTCTTACTCAGTGCAATGAAAATATTAGGAAAAAAAGGAGGAGTTTGATTCAGAGAACTATCTGTTCAGCACCATCTCACTAGTTTGATTTTGTGTCTCAGAAGGAAATGCATTTTGCTGAAAAGATATTTACAGCACAAGAAAGAAAATACAGTATTTTTCTGCAGATCATATCCATTAATTTTATATTGCTCTTAGAAACAAATTCCTATTTTTTACATGAAGTATTCCAGATAAATGTAATACAGAGCTATTGAGAGGTTTCTATCCTCTTCTGTACAGAGTGCAATCTAAATACAGTTTTTATAAATCATTCAGTGAGATAATTTGGTGGGGTGGGAAGGGAAGCAGGAAAGAGAAAGAGAGGAGTGGAAATAACTATTGTCTTTGTTATTTAAGAATGTTTTTCTTTTTACACAAAAAAAATTGAGACTATACAACATTTAGAGAAATATATTAAAAATGTTAATTACCTAATGTTCAATGTGCTGTAATATTAGAAAAATATCTTCAATTGCTTTAAAAGGATGGAATCTTTGTCCACAATTTTGGGAAGCAGTAAATCAGATGTTTTCCTCATGCTTTAAAAGCCATTTCACTTTTGAAGAGCTGAGAAATGGAGGAGGAGGAGGGAGAAACTGGTCTTCCCAAATTATTTCAAGGATTGATTTTCCTGCAGCTCTCCTCCTCACACACCCCAGCAGAGTCTGGCAATGGCTGGCTAACCCATTGGAAAGTCAGTCAGGGCAGGAGAGCAAGCCCACAAAGGAAATAGGATGTAACTATCCATTAGGAGAGATCCAGAGCATGTATGTTTGCCCTTTCTCTTCAGTTCTTTCAAGGCACCACTATGCGCCCTAACCCTGCAAGAGACAAGCCCTACCCCTGTCATTACACAAGCTTCTGCTCTGTATCTGCCTCAATGCCGAGAGCACAAAAGGAGTATATATAATGCCAATTACAAAGCAGAAGTAGCTATTTCTCAGCAGTCTGGCTGTTCAGCATGGACTTGCAGTGGCTCCCAAGGAGTCCATCCCTCCTCCTAGGCCTACCTCTCTGGCTGCTGGCAGATGCCCATTCCACACGCAGGGGCCCACAGCACAGAGCCAGTGCTTACTCCCACATGTTTGCTCCCACCTCATCCCGAGAGTCTTACACCCCAGCTGGCTGCTTTTTTGGAGCAGCTGAGGACTATACTTGCTGTTCTCCATGAGGCAAAATCAGTGATATTAGCTTAAACAGTCCAAGTAAAACACACCTGACTGATTTTATTTCAAGCGAAAAGTACAATCACAAACCTGCTCCTCTAGTAGAGTAGTGAGGAGAGCAGGTTGCATCTTTGGAACCACCTTTGAGATGCATGCAGGTTTAAGAATTGCTAGTCCCAGCAACTGCACAGCAAACTGCATGGAACTGAACTGCCCAGCAGAGCAAAGGCTCAAACCCTGCTTTGGGGGACATCAACTGCCCTGCTGATCCAACAGGGTAAGTCAACAGCCACAGTTCAATGTTGTGAAATAAGGCATGATACATGTTTTTACTACTAATATCCAAGTAATGCCCTTTATCACCAATTTCTCCTTCATTACTATAGCTACAGCTGTGTCCTACAGAAATACCCAGCTTTGCCCCGATAGGATCTATAATGCAGTTATGTATTATCATTTAAAAACCCAAACACCATGCATGTTTGTAGCAAAATAGATAACACAAGGAATGCCTAGTTAAACTGAATGCAATATCAAAATAATTAGCAGAGGTTTTACTTAATAAAACCCTTACTGCAGACCTGAGACTTATCTAGCATGTACTTTCAAGGCTGCTGCATAAGAGTGGCACTGAGTACAAGTCTGGCCTTGAATACAGGTCCAGCTTGCCTTGGCATATCTTCAGCTCTTCACAAATACCTCTCAAGACACATATATGTATACTTCCCCAAAAGCTCTTGCCAATTGCAATAGTACATGCTGAAGACATAGATTTGAATACTGCTATCCTTATCCCATGACTTCAGTGGAACCGGGATTCCCCAGTTTCCTTCTACACTTGCCAAAACTTAGCAGAGCATCTTACCAGATTCACTACATTAACTTTGAAGTAATACATTATGAAACACAGCCACAATGGCTCAATCTGGCAAGCACAAAACACTCTGCATGGATCCAGATAAAATACGTAAGCATCTCATTTAGGTTTAGCTGTACCCACGTTGCTACATCTGAAAACATGCCCCATTATAAAGAGAAAACAAAGCTGGTGAAAGGCCACCAGCAAGTGCATCTTGGATACGGCTTTCCAAAGTAAATGCACTCCAATAGCATTAGACTGCTTATTTTCTTACTCATCCAATTGCTGCTTTCACTGCTTAGATTTCAAACAACAGCGTCTTTCATTCCTGCTGTATGCTTTTATTTTGTAATTCCAGTTCTAGTCATCAACAGATTTCACACATAATACAGGCATCTGAAAAATGGAAGCGACTCACTTTAACCCATCTTTGGCTAAATTCAAACCGGTGACCCGTAGGTGAGAAGTTCACTTTCACTTAATCCATCCTGAGCCCTCCAATTACTACTGTAAACAACTCTTGAGCTAACACTACCACTAACACCCAGAAGTGCTAGAAAAAATACCAGAGGCATTTAACCAGAGTCTGAACACAAGGAATCCATGCGCAATCAGTGTGATGACAAAAGTCTTGAAAAGGAAAAATCTATCAGCTATCTTCAAAAAAAAGAAAAAGTAATAACTGCAGAATTTGAGGTCCAGTTTCTTACTGGGGGAAAGCAATCCAAACTATTCAAAAGGACCGAGAGGAAAGTAAAAAATGAGTAACAATCAAAATGGGTTTGCCAGGAACAAATCATGCCTTCTTTAATTTCTCTACACTCACAGACAAGAAAACTTGAGTATAGATTAGTTTGATTTTAGTGAGGCTTCAGTGCTGCTTTACATGACACTCTTACAAATAAACATGGGAACCAAGGTCTAACTGAACACAATGCAAAATGGCTGGAAACTTAAGTTTACCAAAGTATGAAACTAATGGTCAGTAAGAGAAACAAGCATTATTGGACAGGTTTTTGCAGTTTTTTCTGAGTCTGCAACTACTGAGTGCTCCACAATGCAGATGGGTAAAGGGCTAGAACGTGTTTTAGGTCAATTTGCAGATGGCACAAGCTGGAAAGAAGCATCAAATCACTACAGAAATGTGGTGTTGAAATCATCTTGAAAATCCAGAGAAATGGTCTGGAACTACATGCAGCAGGGACAAGTACAAAGTACAACACACCTTCCCAACAACAGAGTGAGAATCATCTCCAAAGGCAGGAATTCTTGGAAGTAGAGCTGAAGGCAGTAGCAATGCAGAGGCTGAGCTGTGCCACCCTGCCACGGCAAACTCAACCAGCCTCCTCGACTGTGCAAGTGGAAGCCAAGTCTGAAAGATGCACAGTTCTCTTTTCTCTCTATCCCACCACAATGTACAGCCACAGAAGGTGAAGAAAAGTCATCAGAACAATTAGAAAAAAAAAGCTATCAATATAACCCACAAGAAAAGACTGCGTGGAGTAGGTCTTTTGGAGGTTTTTCTTGTTTGCACTGTTTTTTAGAAGAGGGAAGGGTGACAGCAGTATTCCAATTTACTGAGTAACAAAGGATTATCCATACCCACATAAACACCAAAATATAATATACGAAGATAGAAAAGACACAGGTTAGGCATATAGGAGCATTAGGATGTTACCCCTAAGAGGTAACTTTAGAAATTTCCACGAATGAAGGTGCTGGGGAAAGGTCAGATAAACATTCAGAGAAAGAGGTATCAGGGATTCTTCAGGCAAGAGGGCACGGCATATATGACTTCTTGAAATCTTTTACAATCAAATGAATCTATGATTGCGAATACAGGAATTCCAATCAACCAACATTGGAAAAATATTTAAATCTGGCTTCTACTTAGAATTATTCCCAAAAGACAAGTATGCAAAAAATACTTAACATCTCAGTTACAGAGTGGGAAGTTCCTGCAAAGAATTCCGAAGTGGCCATCCAGCTACATGGCTTGATGGCTAAGTTTTATAGATGAAAGAAACCAAGAGCAGGTGATGTGCTGAAGGTCACACCATTTGTGGCAGAACAAGTCCCAGAACAGAGAGGATCATACACCTTCCTCTCTTTGAAAGGAAAAAACGCAACCACCACATCAAGGGGTTACTGCTCTGTGCCCGCAGTCCCTGTGCCTGCCAAGGAACGTTTTCAAAAAACAACTGTAAAACATCTGGAGAGGCTTTCAGGGAGGAAAAAAAAAATTGCAAAAACCACATAACCGAAATTTATTGCAGAAATGTGTTTCCAAAGTTAACACTGCACAGCCAGAACTTCTGAGAAGGACCAGAAGCTATTTTAGGAACTTTTGCTTCTTCATTCTGCAGTCTCGCTCTTTGCTTTAATTTTACATTATTTTACATTTTTATGGGAAAAGTATGTTTTATCAGGTGTCCTCAGAAATTTTTTTATTTTTCTACAATTAGTGTAATAAAACCTTTGCCAACTTCTCTTAAGTGTTGAAGGAAAAAAAAATGTTAGTTTTATAGTTGGGGGTTGCAGGACTGTTTTTCACACCATACAAACTTTGGACTTGAAGAGAACTCAGCTGAAAGCACTCTGACCCTATCCTTGCATCTTGTTTTTCATTCTGAAAGAAAAATTACAACTATGCATAAAATAGTCTCTATGTGCTGTATGTGAAAACAGTTAAGGACATCAGCAGAGACAAACTCAGCCTATAGGAGTTTTCAACTTATTATTTCTGTTTGAGCAATACAGAGCAGGCAGATGTGGGCACGCACTGTGATTTCAAGGTAATGATGTTTCCCATCTCACCACTCAGTTAATGTGCTAGTTTTCTAACAAAGCCATTACTTTGCTCTTTCCCTTTGTGTCCCACCAACCCCTGTCAGCTTCCCTTTACTAGCAACCTGCTCTGCTCCTCTGGTACCAATCACCTTTTCTTGAGAACTGCCTAATTAATTAACATACCAAAGTTAAATGCCAAATGATTGTTCCCAAGCTGCACTGGGAATTGGTAACTAATTTGAGCAAGAGAAGAGCTTCTGTATCCTGAAAGTTCATTTCTTCTAGTTGTGTCCCTGGGGGTAATGGCCATTTCTCGCCTCAAACACAGCTGTATTAAATGAGCAGACTTTGTGAGCCATGGATGCTCTCCTTAAGGCATTCTGATATCCTTCATATTATTTATTACCAATAAAGCAAAACTAGCAAATCACCTATGCTCTGTTACGATTAAGGCCACAGAGAAAACACAAGTTGCTGTACAGTAAGAAACATTTAAATAACCCTACCCTGATCTTCAGATTATTTTGATTGCATTGTCATAATCCGAAGCATTCAGCAGCAATCCTACCTCTAGGCAGCCCTGTCTTCTGTTGTCTGTGCCCATGCCCTGCTGTGGCTTGCATGTTCCCAGCTGTGCTGAAGCATCTCTTCACATGACCACCCTGTGAACCTGACCAGGAATCTGTTCTGACTGGGTTTTTTCTTCTTCCCCTTCCACCCCCCGACATTTATTTGGTTTTGTTCTGTGTTTTTCCACCAGCTAGCTGAATTCCCTGCTGCAGCTGAGAGCCTGGCCCCAGCAGCCAGGCTCCAGCGCTGTACAGAGGTGGAAGCAGCAGCCAGCTGCCTCTCTGCACAGGCGGGACCAGTGACACGGCTCCCGTGCACACGTACATGCCTCGGTTCCATTAGCAGGGCTACCAGCACACAGCAGTTTTGAACATGAGACTGTCTTATTTAAAAACCTAACACTAGTTTCAGACAAATTAGAAATTGCTGTTTCCTTGCCTTAAGGGGAATGTTTATGGTTTTACATAGGTAGAAACAGGTTATCTATGGAATAGGAGAGAGGTAAAAACATGAACATGGCTAATTGCTTTTTACATATATCTAGGGAAGAAGCCAATAGAAATCACAGCCCACACTGATTTTTCAATACCTTTCTTTTCTCTGTCTGAAAATACAAAAGACATGGAGAAGTGGGAAAGGGGTTTTGTGACTATCTCATCCTGTGGACATTTACAGAACAGCGGCCTGCCTATATTCTCAGAGGGCATCTGTCCCCCTCTCCCTGCACACAAGTGCTATAATGTCAGGACTGGAGTGCTATAAGATAATGTCATCACTGCTCTTGCCATCTATAAATAACAACTGCATTTGGATCCAGCCAAGTCACGTGGAAAAGCTGGCCAGCAATACATACGTGTGTGAGCATGCATCTGGAAACCCAAATAATTCTAATAATCTTGCATGAAATAAGATTTAGCTTTCCAAATTTAGCTCTGGTCCATGCACTCTCTGCGGCTCGTGGAGGACTGATATTATTTTTTTTTTTTCCCAATGCTGTTCTTCCCTAGGAAGCTGCTGACTAGGGCATTAGTGGGGTATTGTGCAAAACTGTATCATGTGCTGCTGCGCAGAAAGACTGCTCGGAGAAACAGACAAGAATCAATTCCTTGGGCAGCTCTGCTCACCCTCCCTCCCCTCTCATTGACATCTTATCGCAGCCACTGAAAAGGCACATGGGCCTGAGCGCGGCAGCAGTGGCGAGGGGTGGGCGGGTGAGAACGCGAGGCAGACAGCACAGCATGGATGCCACATGCTGGAACACTTCTCCGATCTTGTGCCGAACTGCAGCATGAGTCTTCCCAGCCTCCTGTGAATATTTCAGGCATAGGACTGGGATGACAGAGAAAATAATACAGTTCTAATGACACACAAAAACAGGTTTTAGCACTGATTTCCTACAGCAAATCTGTTAGAGCAGTGCAAAACGATGATTAAAAAATACAAAAGTGGATGCTTAAACAATCCCACAGCATTAGTAACAAACGCAAATAGGAAACCATTTCACATGAGTTGTGTGCGACTCCTCAGGGCATTTTCTGGGAAAATGACTGGAACACAACTTGACATGACCAATACAGCCTACAAAAAATGTGGTTTATACAAGACTATAACACCCATAAGACATTATCAGGGCTGAGATTCAGAATCTAAAAGTGAAGAAAGCATATACAAAGGAAAAGAGGGAGAGGGAGAGGGAGAGGTCCAGACGATTTTCCAAGACTTCAAGTCCCATTATTTCTGCAGAGTTTTTCACAGGGACAGCATTTCTGTTTCACAGCCTGTAGAAAAGCAGTAGTGTATACCATCATGCAGCAAACATCCTATTTAAACAGCAACCATTTCTATCTTATGTTCCCAGAACATCTGGATAAGAAGATTCAAAATGGACATCAGAACACCAAATACTACTGTAAAAGACAGAGTAAAGAAGCTATCCAAGCAGATGGTAAACCTTCATTCTTGGTCAAAACCATTTTGGATTAGTTCCTTCTCCTACTGAAGTTGGTGGAAAATACCACAGACAATTTCAGTGGCAGGAAGGTTGAAGCTCTTATATTACATTTACAGAACCTCTACCAATCTGATTTTTTTTTTAAATACACCATTTTAAGTATACTTTACAAAACGTTAACTTCTTTATACATTGATAAGTACTTTCATGTTAGTCTAACAGATCATAATTTTAATGATGTAAATAAACTAAGAGACTGTGGGAAAATCACTAGAACAGAGGGTCAAAAACAAGAGAAATGAGAGCAAAAACCAAGACAGTATGTTAAAGAAAGAAAAGGTTTCTAAAAGGTAAGAGAGATGCATTTATTGTCTAGACTGTGCCTGGCTACTTACTGTCTGGGGACTATATGACTAGTCTTTCACAAACATGTAAGAACTGACTCCTTCCATAAGGAACTTGAAAGAAATGCAATAAAAGTTCAAAAACAGGATGGCATGAACAAAAATTTCTCAGGGAAATTAACACAGGAATGTTTTCTGGAAGGAGCTGGTTACTTGAAGGGCTTGAAAGAAACAGGGAGTTTGCAGCCAAGTATTAGGAAATTTTCTCTAAGGGGAATAGATTGAAGTGATTTTGAAAGCATGAGGGTGGAGGAAGAGAAGAGAACTCTCAACAGCAACAGAAACCCAAGGAACAAGGATGGAGGGAACAGACCTGAGGGTGCTGGCTGACTGTTTAATGAGAAGGAAGAATGGGTAATTACATGGGGTCTGAGAAGGTGTGATTTCCCCACTCTCCCCATACTTTTGGTCCTGTATTTTACTTCAAGAACAAGTTTCTACTACATTTTCTTCCTGCTCAGAGACCAAATATGTACCTCTCCAGAAAGAAAGCCCTCCCAAAAGCCAAATTGTCCAAATTCAAATAATACCTTTGTGCAATACCCCAACTAATCTTGTCTACTACAATAAAATGAAGCATTAGAAACCTGCAGTTTGGTGCTATAAAAAAAAATATAGAAATTACAGAATTAAAAAATTTCATATTTTGGATCATTCCACTGATACTGGAGAAAAAGCTCTTCATTGGAATTGTTCCTGCTCATATACTACACACGCACAATATCCTTCTACCTCTTTAATAGCATAATCTTCTTAAAAAAAAAAAAAAAAGGCTGCTAAGAACATCTGGTTTGCTCTTTCCTAGATTTCACATTGATTGTTAAGACCAATTCAGGATACCAGCTCCAGTTCCAAAGGCTGTCAAGAAGGGTTAAAAAAAAAAAAGGAAGGGGGAGGCAGGCAGTGCAGCTTGACTGTGGTATTAGCCAAAAACTGGTAAAAACCCCTCATTTTTTAACTTCCTACATAACATAGTTGTTCTCTCTCTGTCTTCTGAATCATAT
Organism: Brachypteracias leptosomus; assembly: GCA_013401335.1. Classification (NCBI taxonomy): domain Eukaryota; kingdom Metazoa; phylum Chordata; class Aves; order Coraciiformes; family Brachypteraciidae; genus Brachypteracias; species Brachypteracias leptosomus. The sequence goes on along the minus strand of VYZX01002675.1, from coordinate 138,529 downwards.
CTGTTCATGTTACTAAGAAAGCCCCACAGAGTCAGTATCACTAGGGAAGAACAAGACATATTTTCAACAAGACTGTTGGCTGATTCCAGCTGCTGCAAAGCCTTTATTTTCAGAAATGATAAAAGGAGAAAAGACACTGTGAATTTCAGCTTCCAGATACTTTAATTCATGAACCAGGGATGTTTGGTGTGGAAAGGTAAAAACAGACATTGCCTGTTTGTCTGGCAAGAAAAGTCTTGAAGGATGGCATTGTGTTTCCTTCTAACTTTACACAGTACTTAAGCCATTAGGCCCGAAAGGTCATTGAAATTCCCAGCAAGATCAAATAAATCCTATGTATTAACATTAATACAAAAAAAAAAAAAGGTAATTAAAAAAAGAATAGGGCAAAATATTTCCAAATTGCAAAATCTTTCAGTTTTTGGGAAGCAGGATTCAGTTCTAAAAATATGCACATCTTGACTGTCTGTAACAATTACTTTGTAGCAGTATCCTAAATCAGACATTTTTCAAATGCAGAGTTGAGCACTGCTGTGTGATCAAGGCCACGCAGTCTAAAAGATATACATGTAAACAAAGCAATCCTTATATCCGCAAGTCTGTGATAAACATTAGCTAATCCTCACCTAATCCTGTGAAGAGAACATCATCCTAGTTTCACAAAGAGGGAAGCTAAGGGAGTGGACTAATCCTTTGGGGAAAATACTCAGGTTAGAATGCCAGAGAGACTAGTTATCATCTAAAGGTACACTGAAATCACATCCAGGTGCTGCCAGCGTAGGGGATTCTGGGGCTACTGAACGGTAGGTCTGTGTGAAAATTTCTGTCCATTCTGATGCAATTCTGCTGAGACTATCTCCACTCCCTGGGGGACCTTTCAGGTAACTGTTGACAAAAAGGCCAGGAAGTAGAGAATGGGTTTGAACATCAACACAGAAACAGGATTTTCACATCTATAGAGAAGGGTCTTGAAAGGACAGAGGAACTGCTCTGGAGGAACCTAATGCCAGTCATTAAGGACATATATTCACAGTCATCCACAGCATCCTGAAGAGGAGAGGATCAATGCACTCAACATCAGATGCTGGTTTAGAGCTCAGAGGCTCTTTTCTTAGCCTGGATGCAGACCACTAGACCATGTTAATCTGACAAGAGGCATTCCTGCAAGGCAGCTGAAGAAAAGCACAGATTCATGTTGCAGAAAGCAAAATGGGGATTCTAAAACATCTTTGCAAATTCTTGCCCAAGCAAATGTGCCACTGAACACTAGAGAATAAATAATAACAAAGTGGCAAAGGCTAAAAATCTTCCTTTTTAAGTGTACTTCCAAGTATGTGCATGTACTGGGAAAGTACTTGACTCTGCAGCTGGTTTGACACCCAGAGCAATGACCGCAGAGAACTCCAGCACCAGTCCAGCGACTTGAGCCAGAACATTAAATAGAGAAAACAGGGTCCAAAGCTGAAGCCTAGGATCAAGCAATCAAAGCTTTAAAGTAAAACAGTCTAGTTCACTGCAGTATTTATAAAAGGTAGTAATCTCAAAGCTTTCATGGAGTACACACTAAATGCCTGCTATTACAGACTGGAATAAACTAATAGAGGAGGTATGTTTAAGGAAGCTTGGCAAAGCAAAAATGTATTTCATCCTGGAGAAATTGAAGAATCAAAAAGGACAGCAGAACACAACATGGGTAAGCCAACATGAATGGCTTTGTAAGATAAAAGGGATGCATTATAAAAGGTATAAAGACTTCATAAGGGAAGACTAGAAGAATGTTACATGATCTACAGCAAACATTACTGTAGGTATCATGAAACAACTGACAATCTTCTATCAAATAAGTTCCTTGACTAAAGTTTCTGCAAATAGACACTGATTAAAAAAACAACCTGCAAACCCCACAATCTGGACCTCTGTGGACTAAGGTGAGGGAGAAAGAGTAGATAGGAAGCACAGCCACTAACTACAACAGAGCAATTAAGAAAGACGGTTGCAATCTCTTGCAACTGATACTGCTGTGTTCCAGACATTCTATGACTGGAAGTCATAAGGACTATATAAAGACCTCTTTTAGTAAAGGTGAGAAACTACAGAGGATCAAATCAACGGTCTCTTGAGTTCAGGAAGCATTTTCATCTGTCCTAGGCAACAGAGACAGTATTTCCTATGTGCTTACTTTGCCAAACATCTTACAGGGAGCAGAGAAGTCCTTTACAGTGTTCAGACAGGCAACATCAGCTCAGGAACTTCAGATTGAATAATAATGTTCCATACATATGGAACATTAGATAATCATAACTGAAGTGTCTAAAAAAGCAGCATAGAAGTGATAGAAGTGATAAAAAAGTGATAGAAGTGAAGTATAAATCTGCTCCACTCTCTGGAGCAGAGACTCTCTCTTCAAATATGTTTGTACAGTGCTTAGCACTATGGGCATTCTGATTTAGATACATGCACTAACCAAATATTAATAACTAATAATGACAAATGCCTCAACCTCAATAAAACAGCACATGTGTAACTCACATTTTTTAGTGGTGGAAAGAATCAGGATTATAGTGCCTAAATCTGGAGAAATCACACGGCATTATAAATTACTATCAAAACAATCAAAAACATTGCGTTATTGTGTGCTGGCTCACAACTTGCACTATGGGGACCCGGCAGTTCTGGCTTTACCTTGTTCAGTTTAAAACTCCACATTAAAGAATGTTTTGGCTATTAGCAGTAAAATACACTCAGAACAAGACAGAAGAAACCAGCGACATTGGCTATAAGGAAAAAATCAGCTGCTGTTACCTTGCTTAAGACACAGTAAATACAACTGGCTTAAGCCAAAGACTTAACCAAAAACAGTGTGTAAGAAACATAAAAAGCAAGTGGGAGAAAGAATGGACACAGTAGGTGAGGGCATGACTCCCATGCACTAAAAATCTCAGGCAGGAATGGGCACAAGAAGCAGGAGGGCACTACTTAACTTGTGTCTGAAAACAGTACACAAGACAGACCTGCAGATCTGCTCAGGGGAGAACGGGAGAAAAGTGGAGGAAAACCGGGAGAAAACTGGGAGAAATGGGGTTGGGTGGGCAATGAAAAGTGAAACATCCTCATGTTCCATGAGCTCTCCCATTATCCCCCTGCACACATACCATGCCTGTATTTGAGAATTCTTTGTCTCTACCAAGCACCAGAAAGGACTGAGCTCCCAACAGGCCCTGGCACAGGACGACATCCGATTCCCACACTGCTGACCCCTGCGGCAGGCTGAAAAAAGGCTTAGGTCAACTTGGGAGTGAAACCAACAATTCAGAGAAATTAATGGGCCAATGGCAAAGTTTTTATTTGAATTAGCTAATGGTATTTTTACATGTATAGAAGTTACCTACGGTGACTTCCCCCTACAAAGAGTAATTACATTGGGGTTTTTTGAGAATTTACAATTGACCCAAACTTTCAAATTGCAAACAAAACCAAGTCTGACTGGTGATGACTGAACTTAAGAAGACTAGTATATAAACATACACAAGCACTTTGGATATTTAGACAAAAGCTGATGATACAGGGCTTACCCCCCATCTTATTCTAAGCAGTTACTTTGGTTCAGAAAGCAGACGGACCCCATTTAGATTTGAATAAACTGACATTTCAGTAATTAAAGTCAAGCCAGAACACAGGCATATCTGAGCTAACCCTTATTACTCATGTAACAATTCCAGCCAGAGCTCCAGGCCACATGGGAGGGATGCAAGGAGTGCATCACTCTGTGCACACTTCTAACCAGATAACTCAAGGAGTGGACAGGGAACTGATGGAACAGATGGCACCACAAATTTCTGATCCTTAAAGGAAAAACTGAGATGATGTTTCACATCATTCAAATAAATTCCAACATCTCGACTGCTACAAAAACAGGTTTAGGTTTTACACTTACTCACACTAGAAAAACTAACTATTAAGAATAAAAAATCATTTGTCAGAACACTTAAGTGGAGTATTACTCCAGTACTTGCAATTTCATTCTGCACAGTTACAGTAAATAAGTTGCATTCAATTTATATTAGATCAGCCAAACAGTAACAAATTTTAAATGCTCCACCTCAGCAATCTCTCAGTATCCAACGTGTTTCAGGTGGGAACTATCTCATACTTTTGACAGCGGAACATGCAAATGTCCTGACAAGCACCACAGGACAAGGCATCTGCTAGTGTAAATGCTGTAATTTTTCTGATGGATATATTATATGCCTGAAATCTAAACTACATAATAAGATGCATTTCCATTTTCAGTGTGATTTGTAAGAGCTACTGAAGAGGTCTGGCTTCACTGGTGCTGCCTGGCTACGCCTGCTCAGCTGCTAAGTCGGGCCGGTGCCTAAACGCGCTGGTTTAGCAGTCAAAGCTGGGAGCAGTTCAAACATGGTCAGTCATGAGGAGGTCTTCTGACATCTTCTCTTCTAAAGCCAAGGAGGTCCCTTGTGAGTGCTTGCAAGCCACAGTTACTCAGTTGCACATCAACTTAGCCAACTCCGGGTAGATTTTTTTTTAATAGCATGAAAAACCCTGACAACTTTGCTACTCAAAGACCAGCATCTTGCCAAATGGGAAACAAACTCTATAGAGGGAAAAGGTCAATAAATTTTTTTTTTCCATAAACAATGGCCTAGCCTCTCCTCTGAAATACATATATAGTTTTATAGATATATTTCTTCTTTCCTTCTTCTTTTTTTCCTTTCCCTACTTTTTTTTTTCCTTCAGATGCAGATGCTTTTGTTAAATTTCAGCCTCAACTGTTAAAACCCAGCAAAAGGATAAGGACCCAAAAACAGTCTCATAATGGGAACAATGAGCCCTGCCTTTATTAGAAATATATCTAAAATTGAGCTCCAATGCTATCACTTGCCCATGTAAGACTAACTTTAAAATGTTCCGACAACCACTTTAAATCCACAAAGACTAAGTGCTGAAATTATCTTTTTAACTGCTGAAATCATTTTGGTACTACAATACTGCTTAAAGCATATGACATAAAACCTTGACTAAAACTCCTGTCTGGTTATTTATTTTTGTCTGTCCTTGGTCAGGACAGTCTCATTCTGACTACAATACAGTTGAAACAAAACAAAAAATACCCCACAAAACAACAACCTTCCATGGATACAATTTCCTAAGTAATGAAACTCAGCCACTGTAGGATAGGCATCTTTAAAGTACTTCATTTCAAAGTACTTTTACTCTTCTTCTCACATGTTATGAACCATTGTGATGTACCCCATAATTACAATTCATACAAAGTCCTGGGAGGCGTTTTTGTTGTCGGTGGCAGCAATGGGATATGTTTTGGTTGTGCCTATAAGCTATAGCATATGTAACACTCTCACCAATCCTCACCAGCATGCGATTTTTTTTTTTTAAAACAAGTGAAGTTTAGGAATTCATGACAGTGACAGCAGTGATGTTCTCTGACATGACAGCCTCTATTTAAATGGAGAAAAGCTCGAAAAGAAAACCAAACATGCCAACCTCTGTCTCACAGGCTTCTCTTGCCTCATGCGATCGCTAATCCACCAGCCTAGTTCACAGAGACCAGCAGCACTGAAGACCTTGAGGGTCTCCACGTGCACTGAAGCCCACTACTCTTACTTGTGCACCAACAATGGTTCTCTGATGTTACTGCACATCAGGTGAAAGCCATACACCCAATCCACTGTCAATGGGAAAAAGGTCAGCATCTCATTTGAAAGGAGGTATCAAACAGCTCTCCTAAGCCAATGCCCCTGAATGTGAAGCCTTTGTACTGTTAGTCTGCTGGTGATCTTCTCTCAGTACTTGACAAGTGACATAGAGAAGGGGTGAGACCACATTAAGCATCCAAGTAGGGATCTTAAACTTAGAGCTGTTAAAATAAGAATGTAATTTCTCAAGCACTTCTAATAGCAGTGCTGTCTTGCAACCTTCCAGTACCCTGCTCCTCTGACCACTTACTCCCAACCTTCATGACCAGTATAACTGCAAAGAGACCCACTGACCAGACATGATTTTCTTTTTTACTTCTCAGTGATGCCGCCGAAGAGATACTTGAACTACAGTGCAAGAGGGGTCTCTTAATTGTAATAAAATATGGTTTTTTAAAGCTGCTCAACTTGTTGGTTTGAAATTTTCATTTCTAACAAGCTATTTTCATTTTTTGTGAGACATCTTTTAATTTTTACAGCTCAGGAAACTGGACTTTGCAATGAAGATGTGTTGAGAATTGAGCAGCAAAGCTTGTAAAACCATACTGAAATTGATACACACACACTTGTTTTAATAGCCACTAGAACACCCCGTAGTTAAAAACAGATTATATCAGAAATGTTCTATGAAGGTCAGTAAATTTTGTCATCTTATTAGATTTTACTGCACATGCTTTTTTAAAGTTAAAAATAACGAATTGTAACAGAATCTGCAACAAAATTATTTTATTCCCACATTAAAGTAGAGTAGGCTAAACCACAAAGGTATGAATTCATACCTGGAGTTAAGTAGTAGGTTGAAATACAATTGGAGACAAGCAAGCTGGTACCCTATACCAGATCTCCATTGGCTCCAGAAGTTAAAATGAATATATTTCAAACTGACCTTTCAAATTAGGTCTTGAGGTCCCAGAAAACCACATACTCAAATGTTTATTACATTAATGATCTTAGATCAGGATGAAACTGTACAATTTTATAGCATTATTTACAAGGTGCAGTAACAGGTAAAGAGTAATAGTCTGAAATTTGAATTTCATTCAGCTTTTGACTTTCTGTGCAAGCATGAGGCAGTTCTCAGTAGTAAGGTGAGAAACCAGAGAATGAAATTTCTGCCAAAACAGAGAAGCTCTCTGATTGAAAGGTTCAACAGAGCCTCACTGCCCAGGAAGATGATCTGCAATACTACTATGACAAGACTAACTGTGCACTGGATATTTGACTCAGGTCCTCAGATCACTTTCAGGATGTCTATCATTATATTTTTGAAATAATAAAAATAAATAGAATAAGCACAGAAAGTGTGCTTTGGAGAAAAGCCAGTTGCAGCAAAAGTTGCTTTGTCTGCGAGTTCAAAAATACAGCTTCATTCGCTCACAAGAGAAACTATTCATGGACAGAAAGAATACTGCATAATTTGTAGGTCTTTGCAGGGTTTCCCCCCCCTCCAAGACTCCCTTTTCCTAGAAACAGCATGAGCCAGACAGAGCTTTTTGCCACCCTACCAGTCTTGAATATTTTAGGTCTTGTATGAGTGAATCGTAAAGAGCTGCAATACAAAGTTCAGTTTAACCAATTGCCAAACAGGAAAGCACTCATTACTCGTTTAAAAGCATCCTTTGTGCAAATGACTACAGTAAAGTATGATGAATTAAGAAAAAAAAAATCCCACACAAGCAACATGACCACAGTCCATCTATCCAGCATGGTGCAAACAGCAGGCAAACAATACTGGCTCTTTTATCTGCTTTCTCAAACTGACCTTGTTGATCTGCTAGATCATGAGGCCATGTACCATATTTATAAAAACAGAGCATAGGAGCAGACAGATGACTTGCACTAGAACAAAACCCCTGCTTTTACTTTGCCTCCAAGGCTTTTATCGCTGACATGAAATCTGAGTCTTATGAACAAGACATTTTAAAAGTTTGTTCAAGGAGAGGGTTGTATCAATTAATATTTGTTAATATGGACAGTTACAGCAGCAGACGAGCTCTAAGAGTTCAATTTACCACATGCCTTACAATTGCAGAGGATATAAATTACACTCTGCATTGGCAACAGGGTGAACAACACACTGTTCTTTGTGTTGAAGCACTGTCCTCCTTCCCAGGGCACGGAGTTTAGCTGGCCACTTAATCCTATTGCTTTCTGTAACACATGAGGTGTGCAGAGTCTCAGTTTCAGGGGGTTTCAGATCCGGGGTTTTCAGGGTTTCAGATCAGTTAACCTTAATTTAATACCCAGAAATACATAACATATGATAGAGGTAAACCGGTACAGTTCTCTGAATGGGTCAATGAAGACACGCCTGAAGTGAAGCTTCTTCATGTAACTCAGTTGCCCTTTTGAAGCGCCTCAAAGTCCCTGGCAATAGACTATCAAGAAACTCAGTAGTCACAGAATCTGCAGCAAACAAAGTCATCATCTGCTTGGAACTGCTTAGCAGAAAGACAAACAGAATCAACAATTCCCAATACAAGAAATCATTAACATGTGAGAGGGATCAAAATAATGTTAAAAATTACAGGTGTTTAATGTATTCACTCAGTCTTTGGAAAAATAGTTTGAAAGTAGGATGACAAAATTTGCAGATGGCACATTTCTGGGCAAGAAAAAGATAAAAAAGTGTACGGTCAAGCGGATGCCACACTACACTCTGGATTGATTACTATGGCCATTTGCACCACTTTAAAACATGAGTGGGTTCTAGATCTGTAAAGCCTTTCAGGATAAGGACATGGCACTGTAAAAAAATAGATAAAATTACCAAAATACAGTAAGGAATAGAAAGATGGGACAGAAAGAGAAAACGGGAATAACACTTTCATTATTGCTACTTAAGTGAAAGGCTCACTATTCAATGGAATATAGTATGTCATTTTGGTTTCTCTGCCTTAAAAAGCTAAGCAAATAGTTAAAAGATTCAGAGATCAGCAAACACGGCTGAGAAAACATCTGAAGACACCTGAATGACTAAACAGTAAAATACTATATTCTTGATAAAAACAGGAATACAGAAACATCAAGCTTCACAGAAAAGATATACTTAAAGGAAAGGTTTCAAAATCATGTTACTAGTATTCAGAAATGAATACATTTTTTAATACTACTGCTAGTTTTCTCAGCTTGAACAGTTAAGTTCACTGAAATCTCTATTACAAAGTATTTGTGAAGCCAGGAACAGAGTGGAACTCAAAATAAAATTAAGCATTTATATGTACATGTGCTCACTGACAGAAAAGATAAATGACATAAATGGACGTTAAACATTAGCTCTTGTTCTTAAAAGTATAGACAGTTTCATACATTTGTTACATGGGATGTCTAAGATCAAAAGCAGAAGAAAAAAGAATCATTTCCTGAAACATAGGACAGTAAATTCAAAAAAGACCCAGTGATTTTTCCTACCTAATGATTCTGTGTTTACCTCCACAATGAAAGCAACACATATCAACTGCTTGTATTAGTTAAAAAGGCAACAGGCTTAGCTCAAAAAAATAACAAGCTGAAAAATTATTAGCAAACTGAAGGCCAGAAAATAAGAACTGAATCATAGAAGCCTGCTGCCTATACAACGCACTGGCGCAATGCATTTTAAATCAATCTGTTCATCCCAGGCAATATGTATATTGGGACAATTATTTGTTTTCCTTTCTCCAATGTTTAGTCACCATAAAAACCATCTACATGAAAACAGCTTGTGCTTTACAGTTCTGATGAAGCTCATAAAAAATTAATAGAATGTGAAGAAGGAAACACGATGGTGCATAGAGATTATATGTCCAAAAGACAAAAGGTATGTGCAGGTATCATTGCTAAATGCTTCATTCATTTTCACACCTGAGGTAGCATTTTCAACCTAAAGGTTGAATTATAAAATGTGTATCAGGAGTTGTTAGCTATCTTGTCAAACCTAAAATGCATGTGAATTGAAGAGACAGAATATATTCCTCTTTCATCTATGGGGAATTGGAGAAACAAGTACAGGTAAATGAACTCTGGTAAAGTCCTGAGTGTGCTCAGAACAGCAGCGAAACCTACATTAACTACTTCAAGAATGGGATTTTATCTGCTAGGTAGGATTCCAGCCTTTTGTCTAGGACCAAGGACAATGACCCCACCCTCTCCACCACAAAGCAACCCTTTGGTTTCTGAGCAGAGTAGAAGCACAGACCTTTGTGTCAGGCTCCCAGCCTGCCTCTGCACCCCCATTTCCACATGCACATGCCCCTATGGTGGGCATGAGGACTTGATTGGGCCACTTAACCAATGAAGTTCATTGAGGAGGATATGTCAAGGTGCAGAGCTTATGCCCATGCTTCATCCTGGAAAACCAAGTGTGTTACTAAGGAGAAAATCCTATAGTAAATTCGCTCAAGAGTTTTCTCAGATCATCTGGGATTTCTCTACCTTCTCCCAGCAAACTTACACAGTATCACTCTTTCAAAATTGTGTTCAATTGGGCCAGTGGAACTATTTTTCTGTCTTCCTAGCAACAGATGCTAAGGTGTATACTAAATTGCCTTCTGGTGTCTTATTTATGATATGCTATTTCCACCTAATACCTTAAGAAGAAGCGTAAATACACAAGAAGCAGTAAGAAATCAGGTTAAAACCAGTCACAGAGAATGCAAAGAACTGTCTGTGTATCATAAATCCTTACCTTATGTTATCAATGTGGGAAACAAACTCTGATAAGCAACTATAAAAAGGCCTTTTTAAGGTTCCTCATTTATCCTCCTTAAGATTAAGATTGCCTATTCTAAAACACATTATGAGAATGGAAAACTATTGTGAACTAATGCTCATTAACACCAAGGAGAAATCAAGTGCAGGTAGCAAGTAATGAGAATCCCTTTTATGTATTTGTTCATAACTTGATGTGGTAAAAGTGGCAGACAAGGAAAAGGAAGAAAAAGATCAGATTCATAATAGTAGACCCTTTTTTCCAAAGATGCTCTTCTCTAAACAAAAAATAACCTTCTAGACTTCAGAATTGAGTATAAAATAGAAGTCAAAAAACTCCTCCCTGAGAGGAGAAACTACACCTCTGCACTGAGTACATGAAAGGGGATGTCCTACCCCTTTCAATCTTCTCACACACTCCTGGTATCTTTTTGAATAAAATCTGTGTAACTCAACAGTACATCATGTAACTGCTTTCGAATTTCTTGCTATAAAATAGCAGTCTACACAATTACATTTCTAGCTGCCGTTTCACTGTAATTTAATGCTAATTTCTTCATGTTTATATTTAATGCTTTTAATACCATTGTTTTACAAGGTGTTTCAAAAAAGTATTTATCTCAGTGAGTCTGTACTGGTAAAATTAAATTAAACAAACCAAAAACAGTTGCATTAGCCTCTCTGCTGTGGAGACTGACTAGACCGTCTACAAAACTAATCTGCAAGCAATATACAAGCTGCTAAACTCAAAAAGGATGGAATTACAAACACTAATGAGTCATAAGCAGACAGATAGAAACTAAAATTGAAAGGTGATTAAAGATACCCTTCCATTGACAGGGCCAGTGAAAGGAACTGTACAGCACATATTAATTCAGTTCTATCAAACTGGTTAATACTACTGCTGTCAAGATTAATCATTTGAGTTTTGTTCCAAATCATTCCTCTGCTTATGTCATTTTGCTATTCACATCTGTCCTATTATATACCTCCTTATTTAAAGAAAAAGAGCATATGGCACTAGAGATACTGAGACAGCAAATGCAGACTAATGGGTACAGCTGTCACTCAGGAAAGTCAGGAAGGTACATTCACCCATCTGCCCGCTCACACAGACCTACTGTAGCACTGGCCAGTCCCTTCTCTTAGCAAGAGAGAAAACTTGAAAACTTGTTCTCAAACTCAAGACAAAGTTCTGCAATCACTTCATACTTCAATTCTTCAAAGGTTTTGCTACCTGAACTTCTAAAAGTTATAAATACTCTTGTCAAGTATAAACTTGTAAAGCAAAAAGCACATCTGAACTTCAATATTGCTATTAGATGCTTGATTTTCCCCTCGCCTGTACCTAGTATCTTCTTTAACTTAAGGAGTTCTTCCTCACCCTGACATCAAATTCAGGCGTGTTGCCTACAAGAGTCTGTGTATTGGCATTTTGTTATGGACTATGTTCATGGACTTCAGCTATCCTGTTTATGTTTTGGGTGTTATAACTGTTTATTCAGCTGTCTTTATTCTGGAACTGGAATTGGATTACTAACAGCACCTTTAATCATGGAGCTCAAAGAGACCACACAACTTCTTTCCTATTTCTAGACATTAGAGTGAGAGCGCAAGAGAGCATGAGATACTTCGGGGAAGGCGTGTGTGGGGACCAGGACCTCTCTGCTGGTTACACGCACACAGCAGGTCCCAGTCCTGGGTGCATTTCACCTAACCTGAGCTTCTTGTAGGACTGCAGCTGTAAGGATTTGCCTGAACTTACATTCTCACACTTTTTCTGTTCCAATGAAAATAGAAACTTTTAACAGTCCTTAACAGAAATTAAAGAATTCAGTTTATGATAAACAGCTAAATTCTATAATCACTAAACCCAAAACAAATTACTGATTTGTTTTTACCCTAAATTGTTATTTCAAGTAACCAGCACACAGATGAAAACATGATTCATTTTCAAACTGAAAAACTACCTACATCAAGAATAACAAGCGTAACTTGCAGTGTGGCTCCCTGCCTGCACGTGCGCAGGAATAGGCCTGAACTGACAAATGTCACACTTCTGAGTTCAGCACAGACTTCCCCAGATATGGAAAGTACCTGGCTCTGCAAACTGGCTCCACATGAGGATGAATTCTATCCCCACCTTGGGTATTGGGTTGGTCAATCACTGGATTATTATTTTATACGTTGGATTCACTTAACTGTAACATCGACAGTCCATTATTGCTGGATTAACAAGATATTTAAAGAAGCTAAACATGATATTCCAGACAAGTGATTATCAAATGCTAGAAATAATTATTTCATTAAAATTGTCAGAATATAGAGGGAGCTTTCCTATGTTACTGTCATTTGATTCAAATCCTGATTTATTTGTCAAAACCTAAAAGACAAGTAAAAAATTGAACAATCACATTTCTACAGAAGCAAGCCAACACTGGAAAAAGACAACTAGCAGCAATATTTATCTTTGAATAGATCTTCCAAACACACCATTTGGCTGGAAAAAGTGGACCACATCAATCCTGGTGTAAAAGGCATAACTGCATTTTAATTCATTTACAAAAATCTCACAGATGTGGTTTAGGTAAGAGTTGCTCAAGTTGCAAATATGCTTGCTCTGGCAAGTCCCAGTTTCTTTCCAAAGGGTAGGTCACTGCATGGAAGAGCAAAAAAAACCCCAAATGGCCTTGGGAATATATTTTAAATGTTTTCAGTCAGAGGAGAGTATTTTTACACTGAAACCAGGCTAAATTGCTTCTTCAGGAAATTATCAAATGAAACACAAGCTGAAGTTGCTGAAAGAGCAAGAGGGGTTGGGACGCGTTTGGGGCAATAATGGAAGATGCTGTTGTTAATAAAGTTAAGCCCACTTAAACTGAGTTCACAATTTCTTTGATAGTTCTTTGAACCTGAAACTCAAAGTGAAACTCAAGGTGTGATCAAGCCCTTCCAGACTGAAACCTCCAAATTGTATACAGGTCTGCATCAGATTCATGCTAAAAACACCTCTCAAGTAGTGAAGGTTTACTTATGCATTTCCATAATGCCGAGAAGACTTTCATGAACGACTGTATAATGTTTGTGTAGTTCAACTGCTTGCCAGTCTTTAAAAGCCAGCACTTCCCCCCACTCCCTACAGAATCTGTAGACTAGGCAGATTTACTGTTACTCATGGGTGATCTGTGACACAAACAAAAATGATGCTATGGGGAAAAGGACCGTTTCAGAGATACTGAAGAATATCCAATTTGGAAACAGATTTGCTAGAACATGCACCTTAACTAATTTCATAAGCTACAGATAAATTCTCATACTAACTACACTGACTAACTAAAGACATAATCTGAGTCCAAATACACAATATGAGATAGCAACAGAGCGTTACCCAGAAAACTGTGCTTAGCAAAAAGGATGGAAAATTTGTATAAGCAGTAAGAGATGCAACTATTTCCAGGAGTATGTTTCCTGCCTCCTCCATTCCTTGTGACCATTTAAATAGATATTCTGCCAGCACAACCACCCTCAAAAAATTTGATATATGTGCCTACTGCAAATAAAGTTTGTATCGGCAAAGAAAAGTGATCTTGTTAGTTTATAGCTTATACTAATTCCTTGAGTGAAACAAGCTGCATCAGCAAAAGGCCATTTTTGTTGTAGAACTATACCTACCCTTGCACTTTTGACTGTATTGAGAGTTGTAAATAAGCACAGTCCTTAACGACATTTCCACGCTCACACAGGTTTTATGTGTAGATCTCACTTCAGGTGATCTCATCCTCACTCCACAAAACTTCTTACCATTGTAGCTTAATACCTTTCTTCCACATTTCAGAGAAATCACTGAAACCAAGCAACAATCTCCCCAAAGTTGCATGCCTTTTACATCATGTAAAACTAAAGTTCAGTGGAGAGGTAAATTTTCAGAGCTCAGATTATGAAAAGGGAAGCATATGCAGCTTTGTGGGAAAATATGAAGGGGTTGTACAAGGTAGGCAGAAGTTACCAGTCTGATGGCTAATTTATAGCAGCCAAAGTTTAATTCCAATTTAAAATGTTAATAATTCCAAAACTGCCAAAGAATTGTTGGTTTGGTAACCTTTTATTTCTCTTTTTCTTTTCCTTCCCGCTTCCCTACAATACTGTCAAACCAGAACACAGGTCTGTTCTATTACCTACACAGGTAGAGCTATCTTCCAGCTTTTAAGAGAGAAATTACTATCAATCGAGGAAATCTGATTATGGATTATTTTGCTGCTTGAATCAATACTGGTATATGTAGACATTACTACTCATGCAGTACATAACACAATCTTTAATCTCTAGTGAAATTAGGAAGAAAAAGGGGAGTTAAGGACAGGCCAGAAATATCTTAATCATCAACGAAATCTGCAGCAGAAGCTTCTGGAGAGAGACACTTAGATATTTTTTTTTGTTTCCCCCCTAGGGTCCTTGATTCATGCAAAACTGATCTCAGAACAGATTAGGCAAACAATGAAAATACACACAGGAAAACTCAGCTGTAGATTCCAGTTTTAGATGGTGACGACAGGTAAAAATATTTTAAAATGCCTTAGTCCCTTCACAATCTAAAGTCCTCTGAAGAAGACTTTGAAAAATTTGCGAAATATGACAAATGAAACTGTACAACAGCTTGAAATGGCATAAATTAGAAGGGTGGCTTATGTTGACTCCACTGATAGAAAACCGAGAGCCACAATTAGCCTTCAGCTTAAGGTAACAAGTGCTATTTAAAGTGAGATTTTAAAAAAATTATCATATGCTTGACATACTTTGTGAAGATCAATAAATATGGAGACATTTCATTGTAAAGACAATGAATAACAAATATTACTTTCACATGAAGACATTAACTTCTGTATTGCAGTTGGACAGACATTTTGACAGTCAGTATACTGCACAAATGCAGGCAGAGAAGCAAAATGTGAGGCAATCTTAGGGGAAAGTGTCATTATACATTAACCACCATCAAAAGCAGGCAGAATTGAGCTGCAGAGGAAATACTCAGGCTACTACTCAGGACTCCACTAAAACAAGAAATGTTTAACTTGTACACAGTATTATTTTATGATAAGGCTCTGCCTCATTCAAATAAATTCCCTTATTTCAATCTGCTTTGGGTCACCTTGACACCTTTTGCAATTTGTACAACCTTAAACTGATTAAATGGCTGGAAACCCAAATGCATACTTCAAGTAAAGTATCTGTCACCCTGCATTTTGGATGACTTCAGAAAACTCTTGAGTGTTCACATGGCACATAGGCTCTGCCTACAGGAGAGATACTTATAAAGGAGAAGTAGGAAGCTCAAAGTAAACATATTGGTAACAAAAACCATCATAACTAGGAATCAACACTGAGGATTAAATAACCTAAACATTGTCGGAGGTCCCATTTGCTAGTGATCTGCATCAGTTTTGCTTGACTTAGGCACTACGAAGAACACAGCAGAGAATCAGAATCAATGAATCTGGCCACTGTGGAAAGCTGCTTGCTTGACTGCATAGACAGCTTTTTCCTTGCTGTTTAATAAAAAGCTATTAAATAGTAGGTATCTGATGTTTCTGTGATCCAGCTAAATAAACAACAGTGGGTACTGAGAGGAAAGATTCATTGCCCCCCATTTTTTGTTGTCACATCCTTGCCATGAAAGTGGAAATAGCAAGTTCAGGTATATCCTTTTAAGACAGCTATACAACTTTTAAAACATCACTTCCCAGGAGACAGAAAGAATCCCCGATTCTCACCAATGGGCGGCCACTGCCTGAGAGAGAAGTCTTCTTCCTCCACTAAGCAATTAATTCTAATCTACTCTGAACCCTTCCAAAATGCTGCGGACAGTCTTATTCAAAAAGAAATTGTCAATGACATGTCTGTCACTCATATCCCCAAACAAGCACAGAAAACAGTGTAATGTCTGTCCTGCTACCACAAGCTCATCATTTTTGCATCTGCTAGCAACAGCTGATGGATCATTCACTAGACTGTCATGAAGTAAAAATATTAGCCATCAATATACTCAAGCTTTTGTATTAGAAGGGACAAGCCCATCTCATGACAGTCTTCAGGGCTGCCTGATGACTGATTTCATTCCTACATCTCCATCTCTTCTTGCTTAGTGCAGTGGGGGCCCTGGGAGATTCTTGAGATTTGTACACCAAGGAAAAGAGAAGTACACCTGTAATTGTAGGAGGATTAGGATTTTTAGAGCACTCCAACTCAGGATTTAGTATTGTGTGCATTTGTTCTAAAAAATGAAACAGGATTTACTTTTCCTGAAGGATGTGTATTTACCTATTTGTCCTTCTTGCTCAGAGGCCTATTTGTTCCAGTGTCTATTCCAACTAATGTCACGTCAGACAACCCAAACTCTTTTGGTTTAAATTTTATTTATGGGACTAATGCATACACACTGTTTAATAGTAGGGACCACACTTTCTCTTACCTTGCCTGATTATGCTATATGAGAACAATGAAGATGTAAAAAAAATATCTCTGTACTAGAAGGTCTTTTCCTTGCAAATGAAATAGCTGCAGTGCATTTCCCCCTATCACTTATGTATAAGGTCTCTAACAAGACGCATTTTCCAGCAGCAGCATTATTAGCTTTATTCTCTTTCCTCACCTTGCATCACCCTGCCGGTCGTAAGAGACTGAGTGTGCTGGTTTTGGCTGGGGTAGAATTAATTTTCTTTCTAGCAGCTAGTATGGAGCTATGTTTTGTATTTGTGCTAGAAACAGTGTTGATAAGGCAGGGATGTTCATTATTGCTGAGCAGCACTTACAGAGTCAAGGCCTTTTCTGCTTCTCACACCACCCAAACCAGCAAGTAGGCTGGGGAAGCACAAGAAGCTGTGACAGGATGCACATGGGACAGCTGGCCCCAACTGACCAGAGGGATGTTCCATACCATGGGATGTCATGCTCACCATTTAAAGCTGGGGAAAGAAGAAGAAAGTGGGGGACATTTGGAGCAATAGTGTTTGTCTTCCCAAGTAACTGTTATGGCAGATGGAACCGTGCTTTACTGGAGATGGCTGAACTCCTGCCTGCCCAGGGCAAGTGGTGAATGAATTCCATGTTTTGCTCTGCTTTTGTGCACAGCTTTTGCTTTGCCTATTAAAAACTGTCTTTAGCTCAACCCACGAATTTTCTCACTTTTACCCTTCTGATTCTCTCCCTCATCCCACTGGGGGGAATGAACAAGCAGCTCTGTGGGGTTTAGTTGCTGGCTGGGGTTAAACCACAGCACTGAGTCAGCATGGCACTACTTCAGAAGCCAAAGTTGAATCACCCTTTAAGTAAAAGAAAGCAGTATTAACAACTTGCAATAATTTGAAGCAAACAGCTCAGATGCAACAACCACACAAAGACAGGAAACTGCTCTCAAGTGGGACTCAGGAAACAGGCTCAGATAAGGTGACTTGCCAAACTCGGCTACAGGCTGTGTGTGACATGGCCAAGTTGCCTCCTCTACTGCACCTTTCAATTTCTATTGGATATGATGCATGTAATATCTCTCAGTTCAGAAACAATGCAGAATCTCTTATGGTGTTTATGACCACCAGGCACCATGTTATAATCACAGGTAAACCACCAATGTGCTACAAAACTACTTTCAGCATTTCCACAGGTAACTGAAAGCTAACTAGCAAAACATAAACCATTTCACATCTCTAATACTATCCTCTACTCAGGATAAAGCACAGAGGTGGCAAATACAAGTAACTGAGCAGTGTTACTGTCCTTCCCACACTCACTCCACAAAGGACATTCATTTCCAGAGGTGTCAGTTCAGCACCTTCTGTAATCGCTATATTGAGTCCAAGCCCCCAAAGCCAGCCCAACATTCCCTCCTGACTTGTGTCAAACCCTGGTGCACACTGACTAATGCACATAACGAAGTGTCCTCATTCCCTTACTTAAGGGAACAAGTTCCCACTGAAATATCTGTGGAGCTTAATCTACAAGTGCAAGAGAGAGAAAAGAAGCCAAAAAAAAAAAAAAAAAGACATCTGGGACAGAAGTGAGGAGACTCCTCATAAAGATGTCAAGGAAACAAGTTCCCCCCTCAGTTTCAAAAGCATTAATAGGAAGTAAAAACAAAACAAATAAGAAAAAACCACTTCAACCAGGTGAAACCTGTGTTCAAGTAAAGGTAAGAAACCACTTAAAGCTCTCACAGGATTATAAGCCCCTTTGACAGGTCCAATAATTTTAAAGGTCTAATTCCATTACAGTATCTGGCAGCCTGCAAGGGCTCATTTTACTAACCATAGGCCACCAGGTCATGATAGATGTTGACAGAAAACATTAAAGGTTAAGTAGATGTAAGACCATAAAATATTTCAAGCTGTACAGTGCCAACAATGTTAACTAGCAAGCATGGCGCTGTTTGAGAGGAAAAAAAACCAACAACAAAACCCCAAAATACCAGTTGGGTTTTTCTACCAACTGCAGTCCCAAGGAGCCCAAGCAGAATCAGGTGGCCAGGATGGCCAGCACCAGGCATGCTCACATGACATGAAAATCCTCTTTTGCTATATCAAACCCCAAATTTCATATAGAATCATAGAATCATTAAGGTTGGAAAAGACCTCTAGAATCAAGTCCAATGTTACTTAAAATCCATGAAGTGCAAAATGGGATTAATTAAGGTTAAGAACACATATCCATACAATAGATTTCACTAGTCCTCTTCAGCAGGGAAAAACAGACAGCTGCTGCGCAGCCAGTAGTGGCCGTGGTGCCACAGAGGAACAGCAAGGCAGGAGACATCCTGGCAGCTAAGGCCAGGCAACCTGCAATTGCCTGTATGTAACAGGATAGCATTTGAAAAGGAGCACTCAGATCCTCATCATGCTGAGGATCTAAGCCAACAGTTAAAACAATGTAGCAAGACATAAGAATTTTGCCTTAAATCTCCCACAAGACTTGCTGGAGAACAGCGGTGTAACCACTGCAGGTGGTAACGCACACTTCAGCTCTGCCTGAGGGTGTTCATGCAACACATTCATACAGTTACAACTCCAACAGGTAATTTTGATCGCTCATTCCTTAAAGGTGTCTAGATACAATGACAATGGCCATAATCAGAGTTAACTTATTCCAGTCATTAAATATAAAACCTAAGATTTCACATTCCAAATTATTTAACAGAAAAGAAGACATCACTCAGATCATTCCCTGTGTGTGT
Organism: Brachypteracias leptosomus; assembly: GCA_013401335.1. NCBI lineage: Eukaryota > Metazoa > Chordata > Aves > Coraciiformes > Brachypteraciidae > Brachypteracias > Brachypteracias leptosomus. The sequence goes on along the minus strand of VYZX01002675.1, from coordinate 118,888 downwards.
GCAAAAGGCTTGAAAGCTGCTCTGCATACTCTCTTCTATAAGGCACAATGAGGTGTTCTGAGGGTTTTTGTTTTTTTTTTTTTTTTAAAGAGCTCCTCTGAGTGACATCTATCTGGATAATGAATTGCCAACACAAACAATTAAATTAAAAGCTGTTCAATACGTAAGTGGGAGGGAGATGACTACTGACCAAATCTGACATACAAATAGCTTGCTAATTTGTCAGCAAGCCAAAATAAATGGAATGGGCTGGCTACAGGTGCAGGTAAATGTCTCAGAAATAGACTTCAATAAATCATTTAGCTCTCTGTAACACTTTAGATTACAGTCATTTAACAAGGAGGACATTTTTGCCTTTGAAACACAATTCTCGAGTGCTTTAAGTGGGCCATTCTAAGTCAACACTAAAGATGCGACTTCAAAACTTCCTTTTTCTGATCTCTTACAACCTAACTCTTAATAGAAATTATAAACTACATCTTCTGCTCTTCTTATTGCAAAATACATAATCCAAGATTATGGGGTATGACATACTAATGATCAACTAACTCTCCACGTCCAAAACTTTACCTATGAGAGAATGAATCCTCCCCAGTATATTTTGTAGACGTGAAGACAAAGAAGCAACTTGCTAAATGCCAGACCAGCCAGCAAGTCAGCACCCTGGTCTCACTAAATGTAAAAATACCTATATGAAAAGGTGAAAATAGTGGGTAATCATGTATTAAATGTGTTCCTTACAAGCAAAATCCCTTGGTCCTCATAATTCTCTATCTCAAATACTTCTTCAAAAGGCCAACCACTGGTTATCTCCTCTTTCTGCTCAAACACTATCTGCTGGGCTGTTTTTCTATGAAAACGATACAAGGAGCTACAAATAATAACAGATAGAAGCTTAGCTGTATGTTCAAAAGAAGGTCATCCTCATATTAAAATCAGAAACACGAATACATAAGGACCATCTATGTTTCTATTTTTCAAAAAGCTTAAAAGTATGTTTGTGAGCCATACAGTCATTTAGTAAAAAGATTAAAATCTCTGGTTTCTAATGGACTAAGACCATATAAAAGCTTAGATGAATGTTTCTGGTTTTAACCTGATTCTAATGCAACTTTTGTCTAATGAAGCATACTTCTTGGCAGCCACAAATTACTTTAGACAGTCACTTTAAGGACCTTCCAGGTAAACCAGCCAATTAAGGAACTGCAGTACTTCCACCCTGAGGAATATTTAGAAAACATATATAGCCATTTGGAAAGCTGATTGGAACAGGAAAATTTAACAGTGCTTGTCTGTATGCAAGAAGATGACATGATGTGGAAGTTTCTTCCAGACTAACCTCTCAATTGCCCTATGGCTAGAAAAACAGTAGGAATGCATACAGATTAAAAGGTATGTAGGAACATGAAGGACTAGTGCCTACTTCCCAAAACATGCCATTTTATTACACCTAGAATAAGAGGAGTTTTCACACGCTTACAACCAAACATGACAGCTAGGCACACCGCCAAACACACATTATAAATCAGAACTAACAGCCAAATTTGGACAGAACCCCAGTTACAGCTCCAAAGTTCACTAAGGTATTACCAAACTTACCAAAAAACACAAAGGGTGTAACACAACTCTGTGGCACATCCATCTGAGTGGAAAGGTTGGAGTTAAAACTATCAACAGCAACAACATGAGAACATTGAGAAATATCTGTAGTAGACCCCCTTAACAGAACCAGGGAGACCTACAAGCTGCTCAAGGCAGTCAAATAACAGCCTGTGATCAACAGAAGCAAATACTGCTGGAAGATCAAGCAGGATCAAGACTACATAAGCCACTGCAATCTGTATGAATAAGTAAATCATGACAGGCTCCTCTAAAAGCTGTGCTGTCTGAGTGATGCTTGAAAAACTCAACTCTCTTAAACAGTTGGATAGTGTCAGTAGATAAGACAGTAAAAGTACTGTTAACACCCTTCTTTGAAGTCTGGCTGGAATATGGATAAGTGGCAATAAGTAAGTGGCAAAAAAACCCTATACTATTTTTTATTTTCCTACTACTTACTAATGCAGAAATAAGGTTGTTAATAAAATGTTAAACGTATTAAACCACTAAAACAACAGGTTAGTAAAGCTGGTTAGCAGAAATAATTGATTCTCCTATTTGCTCTCTCTGTTACCTTCTTGGGCTTGAGTAAGAAAAGATATCCAAGAATAAGTAAAGGAGTGATTTTTATGAGCATCCCCAGTTGCCCTAGTTCTGTTTCTGCTGAACTCACTTCATTTGTAACTAAGTTTGGTCAGAACGACTGTGAAAATCTAGTACAAATAGTTTTAATGATAAGCATGTGAAGGAACCTTTCCAGGTACTATAACATTGTATCCAAGTAGCACTGTAACAAGCTTGTATTTACCAACAACCTTTGTCTGCTTACAGGATGTCAACACAGATGTCTAGCTTGCCTATTTCCTGAAATTTAAGGGATTTAAGAGATGTAAGGGGCACTGAAGAGGTACAAAGAAGACCAAATACTAACAAGAAAGTTCAGTTAGAGGATTAGAAGTTGACAAACAAACATTAAAAGTTACCCGTCAAACGGGAGAGAGCTGTACTTCAGTTTATAATAACAACGAGAACTACAAGCCTAGCTGGGTGTGCAATTGTTTTATTGGTACTAATAATGACAACTGAGAACAAAATTAATTTTTTTCTGGAATAGGCAAAACTGCCACTGGTTGCACTGGATTACTAACAACAGAATGAGCCCTAATAGGCTACGAATCAGGATTCATAACACACTCCAGAGAATGCAGGACATTTGAGAATGATTCAGGCCAAGAACTGGAGAAATGTATAATATATATCATAGGTAGACTGAGTGGCAACCTTCCACACAGCTGAAGCAATTACTGCCCCTGTGTCACTCATTTTATTTTATAACTATATTGTGTCTTGCTTTTAAGGAGAAAATTCTTCAGAGAACTCCAATTAAAAATGAGGAAAATAATCTGTCTATGTTCTTTCTGGGTTTCTCTTGTCTCCTTACTGAACCCTCAGTGAAAGAGCCTATGTATGTGCCAGACTGGCTGGCTGCTTTCTCATCGACGATGAACGGATGCTTGCTCTTCACCATGCTTTAAAAGCTATTACTGCTTTGCTTTATTGTGCATTGTTGTACCTCTGATAATTATTGAAACATCTGTTTCATTTGAAGGTTAGCTCATACTTCTACATTCTGGTTTAAAAGGTTTTGTTCAGTAACTTCAAACCCTTCTGATACTAAAGAAGTTGATTTTTAGTTACTCCTCGAATAACTGTTTTATACACTTAAACATCTTTTTCCTAAAGCATTTTAGAAGCAGGTATACTTGGTGGAAATTTTGTCCCTATCCTGCCATTAGAAGAGTCAAGAGATATTAACACAATGTATTTTTTCCAGTGTGTTAACTTTTAACTGTTTTTATAAGGATCTGTCTGCTTTCGTCACTCCAAAGAAACAATCAGTAATTCCACACTACAGTGAAACAAATGCCATGTCTGGCATTTTTTCACAGAACTTTCGATTTTTTCTGGAAAGATAGTACAAGGAAAACTATCACAGCAAACCAGGAAATTTAAGAGGACAGGCAGTGGGGTCATTTGTTACAGCAATATTTTTAAGCCCCCCAGGATATGTCTATGCTGCAGCACATGCTGTACCCTGCAAGGTAACGGAGGTGGTAAACCATCCACTCAGCCTGCACAGATACCCAGATGGCCCAGCTCGGTGTCTGATACTCAGATTAGATCACCCAGCTCAAGCTTGAATACAACTGAACTACAACACAGTAATAGCTGAGCAGTGCTGGGAGGAAGCCACTTTTTCCCACTTTTTTTTTTTTCCTTGAGCAAAAGCCTTGTTGTCCAGCTGCTTACAAGCTGTTTCATGGCAGTCTGTTAACAGCAGCTTCTTCTGCTTGTTGCACCCAAGACAAAATAGCAGTTCAACTTGCAAGAGCAGCCTCAGAGGAAGGTATTTCTCGTGACAGTCTCTCTTCTTAAACTGAGAGAAAAAAAACAAACCCAGAGAGCATCTTCACTTGGACCTCTGGAACATCATTTTAGCAATGTTCCACATGTTAAGGTTTTGGGTTTATTTGCTTTCTCTCGGTTAGCTCCTTCCCTGGTTAGCTCTTTTGCTTTTTTAATGTAGTGTTCTGTCTTTTCTTTTGTTGTAAGAGAAAAAAATAAATTACTGTTGTAAAAATCCCATAAAGTGACAGTTTCCTGTTGGCTGCACTCTAGTAAGATATTTCACTGTTGTTGATCAGCAATAACCCTTCTGCTGGTGTCCTGGTCATGAGAAAGCAGCCTTGCATTGCCACAGCTCCAGAGACAACAGAGGATTGTTGTTCCCTCCCCCCAGAGAAACCAACATGGGAACTTCTGTGTCCTCAGCTTACCTTTCAATATAGAAAAATGTTATTCTCTTGTCTTAGTTACATGTCTTGTAATTGGGGGGCTTCCAGCGGGGTTGGATTCAGATTCTCTTAATCTATTTGCTGTACTACCTTTAGGGCAAGAGAAGGCCTGTTTTGCCAGACTATTCTCTCTACATTATCTCATTATAATTAATACACTACCTGTTACTACAACAACAAATTGTTTATTAATTGAGCCCAAAGTATCCTCTATATTTACTTTGCAACCAACAGCTGTCCCCTGTGCACTACATGGGGACAAGCTTTCCTGGGTGTTCTTGGAGCATCCAGCATAAGTGTTCCAGGACTAAATGCTACTTTTGGCATGTTAACACCAACAGGAATTCATGTGTTTCACTGAAGTATGAACACAGCAACATTTCTGTCAGGACCACTGAGACATTGACATGCACAGATTTGACACTTGTGTCCGTTCTACTACACTCTACACAAGATTAAAAGCTTAAGACTGTTTCAAACACCTCTTAAGATCGGTATTTTCCATTGCTACCATGAAACTGTACCTCGCACATTGAGGTGACTTGCTTACTAGTGAAATTTCACTGCATTTGCAGACATATTTATCCAGAGATTTTCTGATGGCTCCTCTAGAAAGGGGTAAAAGCAAAGAAGGTGGGAATCAAATTAATGTGTGTGTGTGGGGGGGGGTTTAATAAAAATTTTAACCATAAATTCAAAACTAAGCCTTTGGTAATAATCTTCCTTTGGCTTAAACTCAAACTGAAGTGTTACTCACTGTTCTTCTGAAGTAAATTTAAACAAAGCCAGACTTGTTTGCAAGTTCTACTACACTAACTGCCATCTTGATTTAAGTGCTAAGCAAAAAAAGGAACAAAATCCTGCTAAGCAGATTGGTGACAGCATGGAGGAAACATGCTTCTGTTTGACTGAGGGGAGCTTCTACTTTTACGCATGATTAGCTGCTAATAGTTACTTTCTGCACCAATATAACTGTAATGAAGTTCTAATTTGAGGAAAAGTTAAAGGAAATACTAGGTAACTTGGAGCAATTTTAGTTGGATCTCAATTTTATGTGCTTCCATTTCCAGGTAGTGTTTCAGCCATGCAAATTCTTTCTCTTAGGTCATCACAGTCTACTGACCTGGTTAGCTTAATCTGATTGAGACATGACTTCTTGAAATAAACTGTCTCCACAGTAATTTTTCTCTCAAAAATCTACAGATTTGCAGAACAAATATAATCTTATGCAGATTTATGAGCCAAGATAAGTTGTTGTCATAAAGGGAGGTTCAAATTGGCCAGTTCACCCCATGAGATCTGTCAACAGAGAGCATTTATTTCATCAAAAGTTGACAGACACTAAGGGATTTCCAGTTGGATTTTATCATGGGCTCACCTGAACTCAGAAGTAGTTTGTTTGAAGTCAACACTTGTTTTGACAGTGACTTTAGGGGACACAGGTTCACTGACACTACTTTAAGCAAAGTCTATTTCACCTTATTCTGCCATCAAAGAGCTGCTACATGCAACAGCAAGTCTCTTTCCCCAACAAACCATATTTTCAATGTCTGGGTTGCAAACACTGAAGCTCTATAGGTTCCTTGCATTTCAATTTTCCAGTGCATCAATATATGCCATTTTATTCAGTTTTAAGTTATTATTTGCTTTAATCCAAGTAACTAAACTAAATATTAAACCAACATCCCAAACTCCAGTGTAGCATCACTAGTTTGAAACTTTCTGAAAACTCCATAAATGATATGCAAACTAAATAATCTTTTTAGTTTTTAAACAGGCAAAGAGAAAAAGACAACACTTGTTACTACTCTACACAAGGGGCAAAAACCCTGTCAACTTTAACACCTGAGAGTGCCATTGACACTAATACTTCTTTGGGATCTTCTTTGAAAGCACTTGCCATGGATGTGAATTCTGCACGGCACGGTCTTTATAAAGACAGTAAAAATGAAATGGTGGCAGCAGTATTGCCACTGTTCGCAGAACAGCTCGTCAAATTTTGACAGTACCAGCAAGGCTGAAGTTGGAGAACATGCCACTGATAATCGCTGCTGCCTCTTGGTTTTACGACTGCAGAGACAATAAGCAAGATTCTTGTCAAATTTAAAAGGTTCACCCCTTAAAACAAAACCATGGTAAAGTTCAGCTATATTAGCAAGGCGTGCATTTCCTTCTCGCATCCCCAGATCGAGTGCTAAGGGGCAGCCGCGGCGCGGGGGGGGCCGTTCGCGATCCCATCCCAGATTCCCGGAGGAGCCGCTGCCACCCCCTGTGACAACAGGCAGCAGAGGCGGCGGCAGCAGCGGCAGCACCGCCTTACCCACAATGCACCCACCCGGCGCTGCACACACGCACACTCACACACACACCCCGGCGCACACTCGCACACTCATACACGCTCTCAGGCAGGCTGGGGCGAACGCGCGCACACACACGTCCCCACTTACACACGCNCCCCCCTTACCCACGCACCCCCCCCCCCCCCCTCCCCCCAGACAGACCAACTTACCCACAAGTTGGGTTTCATTCAAAAGCCTAATCTTCCTCTGCTCCCCCTCCTCTGCTCGCCTGCCTCGCTGCTGCTGCTGCAGGAAAAGGCCACATATGTCTACAAACACTTCTAGGCAGAAACCAGCCAGTGCAGAACAAAGACAGCCGGGGTTGCCTTCATCTCGGCACAAGGCAGCCAGTAGCTATTTTCAAGCTTGTTCGCTCTCCCCCCTCTGAGGGCACCCTGCTCTGTTTCTCCCTCTCTCTCTTCTCTTTGCCTGTCCAGCTACTGCAAAACACACATCAATTATTCATTGCTTGTCTCCCGGTTTCCAGGCAAAACCAATCACAGATGGAGTCTTGCTAATGGGCTCATGCCGTACTTGCCAACAGGCTATTTGTGCTCAAGCTACAACCCTCTAGAGACAATAAAGAGAATCAGGTTAAGCTTTAAAACTTCACACGTACACGAAAAGACCTAAAACGGCAATATACATGTAAGCATCCCTGTGACATTGCTGAGGAGTACGTCTTCAGCACACAGCATGGCAGAAGGCTGCTTTAAATCTTCTGAAAGGGTTTTAAGAAAATCAAACACTCGCAAAAATCTCACCTCAGCTGCATGTTACTGATATTGATGGTTTTCTTTTCTGTCTCTAGTGATCCATCTCTTGCTTTCCCATTACACCTCTCCCTCCTCCTCCTCCTCTCATACTCATACATGCAGGCACACACACGCACGCACACACACACACACACACACACACAGCCACTTTGCCAGAAGGAAGAGAGAGAGTAGGGAAAAAAAAAAACCACCCAGGCAGCTCACATTTCAAACTTGCAAGGAGGGGTGGTGCTTAAAACGCTAGGACAAAGCCTCTGTCTCTGGCACCTAGCCAAAATACTAAATAAATCCCCTCGATCAATTAATTGGAAGCAACACTTGTTCCAGCCAGCGCAACAAACCATTACGGGCACCGGGGCTGAGAAGTCTTTAGATTTGGGAAATCTTACCCGCTTGTTTCCCCCTACCCTGTTTGCTGAATGCTGTTGACTAAATCTATCAAACCAGTCACGCTAATTAGCGTCCAGAGCAGGCTGGGCGGCGGAGCCGCGCCGGCCCGGGAGTTTCCTTCCGGGCCGGCCGCCACCCCGCGTCTGGGCGAGAGGGACCGGAGGGGCGAGCCGGGACCGGGGGCTGTGGGCTGCGGCCCCGGGCGGGGAAGCGCAAGGTACGGTCCCGCCGCTGCGGAGGGGAAACCGAGGCACGCAAGGGGCGCTGCGGGTCGGGGCCGGCCCCGGGCAACCCGGCGGGGTCTGTCCGCTTGCGGCCTGGGGGATTTTTGTTTGAAGAGCCCAGACCTGCCCCACTGCCGGCCGCCTATCGCCCCCATCGGCATCCACCCACCCCCCCACCCCCCCTTCCCACGCCGCTCCGAGTTCAGCGTTGCCTGTAAGGAGTTTCAAACAAGTTTCACGCCTCACACCGTGTCACAGGGCAGCCTTTGGTGGACAGCGTTTCAGTTGACAGCGTCCAACAAACAACCAAAAAGCACCCAAGAGGAAGCTAATGTGACAATTTTTCTTGTCGCTCTCAAGAGGGAGAAGTGGCAGTTTAAGTTGTGGGCAGCCCAGCACCAGCCCTTTCCTGCCGCCTCCCGCCATGCGGAGCCACTTCCTCCCCTGGCACAACCTGCGCCAAGCCACCGCCACCTCTTAAAGGCGCCCCCGGCCCCGCTGCAGCGAAGCCACCCTGCAGGCTCCAGCCAAAACCCAAATACAGGAGCAACAAGAAAGGAGGACTTAAACAAAAAAAAAATGTGACTCCCCAGCAAAATTCCTTTCAGCGAAAAAAAAATGGTCCCAGCTTTCCTCGCCAGGCTTACAGCCACTTAACCGTGCTTCATAAACACCTTAGGAGGGAAAGTCTGCAACATGACAGATCGGAGCAGCAAACTATCACACATAGCAAAGAGCAGCTCTTCTCTGAAAAATGATTCCGCAAAAAAGCATTGTCAGATTTCATGTTCATTTTTTTTCCCAGGGAATCCACTTCAAACAAGTAAAAGGTGTGTGTGCTTTTCACCTAACTTCCACTTCGAGCTCAAGGTCAGCCTGTCAGGCTGGGTTATTGGTTTTCTTCTTCAGCCATCAATACTGCAAACCAAACCCTCCGTAATACTTCTGCAATCTCAGAGCTGCACAAGACTGGCTGAAGGAAGATGTCTTAACAACATGGCTGCTACAGGTGGTACAAAACACAGCACTGGGCTGGTATCCATGGTGGATAGTTCGCACAGCACGGGCAAACCTTCAGCTAGGTCCTCAGAGATCAAGGTGGACCCATGCGGCTGCTGGAACAAACTCTTGCACAAAATGTAGTTTCCATTGCAGTTGATCCAATTTGATATTGAGTTACACAACAAAATAGTGCAGAACCACATGCAACTGTTTTTATGGCCTTTCAGAGTGGACAGATGCTTTAAGGAGCTGTAAATGATACAGCCTGGCTGGCAGAATAGGCAATAGCAAGCACAAGTTTTAGAGGACTGGCAAAGCAGTAAGAGAAATATGTCAAGTATCCCAAACAAGGACCAAATTCCTTGCTAATGTAACAGCACTGCGTTCAGACTCGATGGATGTGAATGACATTTATAATTGGCTATAATTGCATAAAGTCTACATAGACACAGAATGTACATTTTTGTGCTTGTTTCAGGTTTTACTGCAGTTACAAAATTTTCACACAGTTCATAAGATATCATGGTGTTATTTCATATTTTGCAAAAACACACAAAGCAACAACAAGAACGTATCAGGCATTTGTGAGGTCCCTAATATCAAGATTGGCTCCTTCCTTATAAAATGACATCTTATTTTCTGAGGAAAAAAAGAATTTTGTTTTTTCTCTATAGAAAACTCATATTCCCCAGTATCCGATGTGTTTCTCTCTAACTACCATGGTAAGTAAGAGGCTTGCCTTACCCAGCCCCCCTCGCAATCAAATGCTCTTTCTAGTGTAACAGTGTAAGTTTCTCTTCTAAGCTGCACCTCTTTGCAGCGGAAGTGGTTTAGAGTAGACAAATCACTTATCTAAAAATTACGTACTTACTTCTCCTTTGACAAATCTTCAGCAGGTTTCTAATCCCACCCTGCCACTTGAAGTATCACTTTCTGTGATGACATTTGAGTCACAGTTGTCAGAAGCATCAGGCTCTGTAGTTAAATGGATTAAATCACACTTCATAGCATGCAGTATTTTGAAAAAGGAGTAGTTTATCATTTGTAGAAATTAATCATAACAGTTTTTTCTCTAGGGCAAATTCCCAATCATTTTTAAAGATTACTATGTTTAAGCCCCACTGACAGCAGTATGTCAAATTACATCACAGGGAAGGTTATTTCAGGCAGTGATTAACTATTAACAAGACTCACTGAAGACATCTACTACTGGGAGAAGCAGGTCTGTACTGGGAAGCACCTTTTAAATGCAGAAGTGGGGGAGCAGACTTCTTGGCCACGCTCTGTGTGGGTCTGGGGAGGCCCCAGGGACCTGCTGGCAGGTGGTGCCTCGCTGCTCGCACCCTGAGCGGACGCTCTCCCGTGGGGCCAGCGAGACCCTCAGCCCCACAGAGGAGGGGAGATGGGGCTGAGGCATCGTTCAGTCCTACAGGCAGGAAAAAGAACTTCCATGCGCCACCTCTAGCTGATTAAGGAGAAGAGTTTAAAGATTTTCAAAGAAGTCCCATTTACTTTGAAACAGGAGGCAGCATTTAACGTATGTTGTCAATGCCAAGCAGTATTACTGATCAGAATCCTCCCAAACCTCAATCCTGTCAGTCACTGCTTGGCACAGAAATAAATCACCACCAGCGCATCCATATGGTATTGCTCTTTGTTCTCCATGCCAAGATGCTTCTCTCTCAAGGAGCATATTGTTAAAAAGTCGGAAGTCCATCCTTAAGTCATGATGGTGCAACAGATATGCATGCCCAAGGAACATCAGTTTTTATGGTGAACAAGATAATGATGTGGACAGATTTGTATGTTCATGTGCCTTTGATTGCTCAACATAAATGGCACTATATTTATCTTCAACTAGTTCAAGTGCAATAGCCTTTGAGTGTAATTCTTACTTCTCTTCCTCCTTGTCCCTCTTTGGTGATATTGCAAAAAATGAATCAAATACATGAGCACCTGTAATAAAGTCACAGATCACCCAGAGGAAAAGAAGGTAGGTCTGCAGAGGAGTGGAGATCAGATCCCCCACTTAGATGCTTCAGTATGGAGTAGACAGTAAAAGGGGACACCATCAAGTTCTACTGTAATTTCATTATGAGACATGCACAGAGGAAAGAGCAGAAAAGTTGTTTAGAGAAAGACAACATGAAGGCTAAGGAAATTCTCTTCAAGTAGCTGTAATACCAGTTATTGCTCACTGAGTCATAATGTAACCCTTTAGCAATGCAAATTTGCTATGACCAAAGAGTTAAAGGTTTATCTTAGGGACCAACCTTTATTCATCAGAGTTTTGCTGCACTGCTGAACACAGCAGGGTAGTTCCTTACAACATTTGTCTAGAGCAGGTTATTTGCCCAAGAATTAGTTCCCTGGATATGTATATATTTTACTATTGATTCAAATAATTTGCAAAACTCTTTAGAAGGCTTACAATTACACAGTTGAAATACACAGAATACATGGATCAGTGGCCTTGGGGATTTTTCCTAATGTTTCACAGTAGGTTGAGTCAGTTGAAGCTGTTATAAACCTCAGGGCTGCATCCCAGTCTGAAATCAACCATGTACTTGGGGGGAAAAAAAAAAAAAAATTAAAAAAAGCCTTTGACTCCGTATCAAGTGTCTTTCATGCATAACCCATTTTCCCAGAACCAAACCAACTTCATCCAGAGAGAGTGTGAAAGGAAAACCCCCTGTAAAAAGCAAAGTAAAAAAGACTCTTTTATGTGGTTTAGTCCTGATTTGTTTAAGTCAAAGATTACTCCATCGCAGAGATTACTATGACTAAAATATTTGCCCTTTAGTCCCCTCCTTTGTCAAGCTTTATAAAACAAAGGTAGGAAAGTTAAAAAATGCAACAACATAGCATTTCCTTTTCTCCTGCTGCCCATGACCACTGTTCGCATGGACCCTTGGAAGCTAAATGTTTTGACATACCCTCTGATCTGGACTACGCAATTGGACTGAAACACTCAAAACCTCCTGAAAGAGACTTACACCCTATTTAACTTCTCATTGAAATGTTTCCTTCAAACCTTTGCCAAAGTTCTGTATAAACCTGTAGGCACTGCAATGAAAAATACCTCTGTCAATTGTCATAATGTTTGGGAAGGGAGGTCTACCTTAAAGCCATCTAATAAGATATAATGTTGTAATTTTCTAATCTCTATTTCCTTCCTTCCTTCCTTCTTTTGATTCAATGTCTTTACCATGTGCAGGAAAACAAAAACATTCATAAAATTACAATGAAGTATGGGGAGGAAACCCCAAGAATTACAGAATGAAGCCACATTCATAATGTTCGTATCTTTGGTTCTCTTCACAGCTATACTTTTACAGGAAACTAAGAAGTAAAAATAATCAAACTATGCAGAAATAAAGAATGAAGTTACACTAAGGAAAACCCACATCTGTAATGTAGGATCACAGTCAGAAGAGAGGCTTTATAGAACAAAAAAAAAGAAAAAAAAGAATCACTACACAATGATGGCATCAGTTCAGAGCTGTCTCCAGCGCTATTTCACCTGCAGCAGAGCTACTGCAGCTGCCCCTCCCATCCCAACTTGTCCATCAGGCATTTCTAAAGACAAATAGAACATACCCCATCTGTCATAATTGGTCCTTCTTCTACTATATGTATTTTGCCACAAATACTAATGAATATTTTTGAACTGCTTTTAGTGACATGGGAGCTTTATTGGTTTTCCGAATTTTAGAGATGCCTTAACTTTTAGTTACTTCCATTCAAACCCCTTGGTAAACTGGAGCATGGCGCAAATGTCTTCAGTGCTCATCTTCATTTTCTGTGCCTCTCTTGGCACCTGGTCTAGAGTTCATAGCATCCCTTCTAGCAAATCAAACAGGAATAGAAATTAACCGAAGCCCTTTTCAAATTTTTCAGCATGATTAAGTGGATTTCTAAAACATCCATATTTTTCACTAACTTTTGATTAAATATCTTTCTACCATGTCTTGCAAACTGCCTAATTTCCTCATCTAGTTCAGATATTTTTAGCTTGCTACCACTTTGAGGGAATAACTGATCAACTCTTTCTTTAGATTTCCATCTAATCTTTTAGCATTCATATGTTCTGCAAAAGACTGAAAACTTTGTTATACATGAAGCAAGACATTCAAATGCAATGAGGAATACTACCTTTTTCTAAGAAATTTTACTATGCACTTTAATAAAACATTTTTCTGCTGCTTTTTGAGATGCTTCATATTATACTGTCAGCCAAAATACTTATTTTTATTGAGTGTGTAGCCATTCACAGCTGAAGCCCCACCTCTGGCAAGCTGTGGGTTAATTACAGCTAAGCTTCCTCTTTCCCTGTTCAGGGAGATAAGGAAGCAGCTCTGAAGACAGCAACCTAATCAGGTCTCACTGAAAGAAGGCAGAGGACCGTCAGAACAGCAGCTTGTGAGGCTGCGCGGGACTAAAGGGCTGCAAAAGAGTAAATGAAACTGAAGCTTGGAAAGTAGAAGCCTTGCTGAGGCTCCTGGACTTTTCTTAGCATTGTAAGCCCAGTTTGTGCTGTTAGCATTATTTTTCAGAAATATATATTGTATGAATATTCCTCATTAAAATCTCAAAAGAATAAGCCCTCCATGAAAATACTCAATTCCAGTGACTATTTTCCTTTAATTTTTCCTTCTAGGTGCTCATCTCCAACTGACACAGCCTGTCTTGGAAGCAGTGCTGTAAGCAGGGCTGCTCAGGCTTTCTGAGGAGTGCCTCAATTTGAGTTATCCTTCCCTCTGTTGGCCCCATTTTACTGAGCTCCCCCTAATCCAAAATCGGGTTTGAAATATAAGCTACTTGCTTACATCCTTTTTTAATTATTACTTTTGAAAACCAATCCACTAAAATAGGGAAGGTATCAATAGTGAGAAGAAATATGTGATACAAGCATCCTGAGTGAGACATAAATGGTATGAACAAGAAGAATATTATACTAATAAGAAGAAAATATAATAACAATAAGAAAAGATGTAAAGAGAAGATACGTCTTTCATTAGCCATAGTATTTACACTCTATTGATAGGAAAGTTAATGACAGAGCCCTTTTCTGTGCTGAGTGAACTCTGAGAGCATTCAAATGAGAAAGCTGAGATGCAGTTTATTTCTTCTAATTAAAAAAATAGTAATCTATGAAAACCACGCTGAACATCACTTTCTCCAAGACAACTGCAGAGTATAGAAAGCCATCAAAAGTACATACAGATGCTTAATGATGCCATATCTAACATGTGAGAGGTTATATAAATAAACAAATAGATAAAAGTCCAAAGTTACAAATTAAAAGAAAGTTACAAATTGGTGGTTATGCATCACCGTCTTGGAAAGCTTTCATTCTGGAATACAAAGACATTCATCACTTGGAGGCCAGCTCATGCTTGTAGCTTTGTATTTAAACAAATCCATGTACCATCATCATACACTTTTTATATCAATCTTCCAGAAAGCCGTACAGAGTTATTTTTAGAGGACTGTGAGATAAAGCACAGTTTAGCTTGCAAAGTAGCCTAATAAGGCAAAATGGTCTCGGTGAAGACCAAATGCAGCCACTGTCAACTCTTCCCCCCATACACTAATCAACCTCTAAGAGTATCCCGTAATTTTTCCCACTTTCTGTGCAGGATCACTGCATTAGCAACACGATAGAACTAGGGGGATCTTAATTGTTTTGTCTGTTTTGATAATCAAATATACAGTGACTGCAGAAGAAAGAAAATGGTCTGAGAAGAAAGCGGTTTTGCTCAGATTCATAGAGAAAACATTTTGGTAGACAATCATTTTAAGAGACGCGACAGCTTAACATCCATTTTTGCTTTCAGAAACTGGCTACCTCTGCTCTCTGTCAACTCCAAATACTTCAGGGCTCGTGCTTTTTCAGTTCCGTGTTTCCTTCCACTGTGTTGGCAGTGGAAGAAAGCTTTAAAGTGGATACAGGAGATTGCCAGGGAGAGTGTGCTCAAATATTAGCAAGGATCTTCTCAAAACTAGAAGTGTGACAAAATCCACTAGATCACTTAGATTCTGGGAAAAATACTCATTTTGACATGCTGTTGCTGGGAGGGGTGGCATAAATAATTCTGTAACAATTTATGAGAACAAGATTAAGAACAGCAATTAACAACGGCTTCTATCTTTAGTAATTATTCATATACCTGTTTAGCTGATTGTAAGTTGTAGCTCCAGGCTGTCTGCCTGCATTGCTAGGACACAGACAGCAACCTTTGCTAAATTGACTCCGTTGGCTACGCTCATGCTGCAAGAGCTGTTTTCAAGGACAGATGTACAATGTTATATGGGTAAAGAGATGAGCAAATTAAAGATGGGTGTTCTGTCAGGAAAAGGACTGAAGAACTTGTGTCAGCATTTCCCTACATTAATAGGGCCTCAGGTTTTTAACCCTTCACCATCTATTACTTAGATTTAAGAAGCACCTTCCATATATAGATAGCACAATAAACATCCAGCACATTCCTACCAAAAAAAGCTACACTCACATTTTGGATTTTTCTTTTTACCTTTTAAAATCTGTATATTTCTGTTTTAAAGCAACATATTTATTTCTTTAAAGGAGGGTGAAAGTCTTTTAGATCTACTCTACTCAGAAATATTTAGCTGTACAACCACAGAAGAGAGCTACACTGGCAGCTCCTACTGGGCGTAGACACATTTCATACTGCCAAGAGGCTATGTCTTACATTGACTTTATTGGCTCCCCATTGAAATTGAGTTTACAATCAAGGGATTATGTGATCTCACTAAAAGCAGGCTTCTGGCATGTACATAAACACATCCTGTTTTACTAGAAGATTTCTAGCACAGATCTAGTCTACTTTGAGACCAAGAGCAAGTCCACACCTTGCAATAACGTGAACTACAAAGCCAGAAGCTGTTGACATGCTCCCATGCAGCAAAGCGGTCCTGTTCTGTGACACTGACTTCAGTCCCAAAAGGCATACATGACTATTATCATACCCTGGGACTGTAAACTCTTCTTGGCAAGGATTATTACCCTGGGCACCTCACTACTGACTATCCCATTTCTTAATCTAGAGCTAAGTTTGTTGCTGCAACCTCAGGATCTACTGCATTGTGCTGTACCTCTACTGAACTGCTTCCCTGTAGAAACTCCTCTCAGTAAAAGTTTCTATTTGATTGAGAAGACTCACCAATTGTCACATGGGACCTATTCCTTTTAATATACATGCAAAATTAAAGAGGCTTTTCAGAACTTCACAATGGACAATATCTTTCCAGGAAACTGACTATAATCTAAAATAGCCCTTAATTCTGAGTGCAGTGATCAAATAAAAGAGTGGTGTATTTCCTATAGCTATTGCAGAGTTTCCAATAGCTAGACAATGCAGGAGAGAAAACTAGAAGGTAACATATTATCAATGTTTTCTCTGAAATGAAATAATGTTTATTATGACTACTGAAAATTACCCCCACTCTCTGATGTGATTAAAAATATGTCATGGACAGCCATAAGAATTCTAACATAAGGAACAATCCCACATAGGACATTTGACAAATGACCTAAGAAGTTCCTGTTCTTTAATGTAGTGAATTTCTGCATTCATGGAACAGCAGAGGAGCTTATTAGGGGCTTTAACCTCCACCCTCACTCCCAAAACATGCTCTTCCTGTATATGAATATAGAGAAATACTAAAGTTCACAATTCAAGATTTTTTTAATAACTCCAACCATCTGTTAAATAATTTACATTCTGTTAGAATATGCAGCAATAATATAGCTATGAAAATATACATTTGCATAACCTGGAAACTATCCATCAGTATTTAACACTGTTTCTTACTTTCCTCCTGCAACACTGCATGCAGAGTTTCACAAAAGCAGTCCTTCAATGATGCACAGGCACCAAAAAGGAATCTTGCCCCTAAGAAACTCTTTGAAATAGCTTGATCAAGTCAAGAATCCTTCCACGTGCACTGTGAATGACAGGAACTGCCCTCTTTTTAATCAATGGGTATCAGCTTAGTCTTTCAGTCCACTATATACAACATATTACCTTGGTGTCCTGATTGTCTATAGCCAAAAGACTAAACATGGCGAACTGAACAGTTCAAGACAAAACCTTAAGATTTCACTACAGAAGCTGCAGTGGAAGTTCACGTGCAGTGAGAAAGACTTAAATGAGTAAGTACAATCTGGAGAAGACACTTAAATTAAAATTTTGGATACTTCAACTTGAGAAAGTGTAGTTGGATCTGATTTTCTAAAAGTGCTAAATCTCCTACAGTTAGAAGTTAAGCATCTTTAGCATATTTCCAGTTGAGTGTTTAAGAACTGAGGAATCACATGTCATTAGTCTGCTTTGGGAATTGTAGCTTGTATCACCAACAGTTCTTAACTTCTGACCAAAAACCACATCACTGTAAGATCTCCAAACTATTTACTGACTACAGCACCTTTATTATCAACACTTTAAATCAAAAAGTGCTGGCAGGTTATTTAAATGAGGCTTAATATATGTTAATATTACTCTGCAGTAATAACAACTTATCTTGGCCCAAAGGACTACTGCCTGGAAAATACTGTGCAGTCTTTAAAATCACTCAAGTCAGTATCTTTCTTAAAAAGATGCAATATACTCTCACACTTGCCAAGAAAAACTAGTAGATTCAAAGCAAATTGCCTTTACCCAAAGTAGGAGAAATAAAAGTCACAAAAGTTACACTTATTTTTACTTTGTGAAAGCGAATAGTGGACATATTTACAGAAATACACAGTAGACATTTACAGAAATACACGTCAATGGAAAAAAGAATCTGCCTTATGCGTAAAGACAGTTTCTGTGATGAGGGATTACATACTAAACCTTCAGTAGGCAGGTAGTTTCAAGAAGGAAAGACAAAGATGCTACAGCCTCAGATCTCACAAAAATAATTTCTGTTTTCTCACGCAAAGGATGCCCTCGCCAAATTGCCTTTCTCTTGCTTTGAATCACCATTACCTTCTTTCAAGACATTCTTCTAGGTGAAGACCTATAATTTTGATATTTATAGCCCAGGCAAAATTAGAGCTTGTATTCTAGTACTATCTCCACTCTAATCTGCCATCTCTTTCTGGGATTTAATGGCAGCTCTTAACTCTGCTGAAGGAGCCAAGTTCAGTGAACTAAGTCTCCTCACTTCGATCAGATCAGAATCAGAAGGGTCTGCCATAAACTCCTATATCAAAATCACAGAGGGGGAAATGGAAGCCAGATTTACAAAACTGGAACAGAGAAGTTAATGAGTACCCTTCAATACTGCTCCTCAATAGCTTCATCATTTAGAAAACAGAAATGACTGCCTCAGCAAGCTGGGAAGATTTATGTCTTCTAACACTCTTGGAAATCTCACACTCCTGGGAGTAAGGGGGGAGAAAAGACAGAGGGAAATACAAAGTTGGTTCGTTGCTTATTTCTTACATCAGTGGAAAGGGAAGAACAGAAGAGAGAGAATCCCAGTTTCACAATAACCCTCAATATATGACTTCTGTTCTCCTAGTCCCATGCCAGACACATGCCACTGACTGCAAACTATCTCCTGGTACACCATCAGAAAATGATTTCAAGTCCACAGCACACTTTTCTTTTTCCACATGAGGAGAACAGACTTCTTGGGTTTTCCATGAAAGGAACCAGAGTTTATTTCATTTTTTTCTCATTTTTGGTAGCAATTCCTCTACAGAAGAGATTTTAGGAAGGATGGGAGTGATGACTCTTGCCATTTTGTTCATTGACCTGTGCTCTCTCCATCAGCCTCAGTATGAAAAAAACCTGACACAAACACACACGCATTCTTGTTTTTTTCTGTTGCAACTTAACTTAGTTTACAGTTTTCAAAATAAAGTAACAGATCAATCAGGAAAAAATGAAATGCCTTTAACTTTGCAGTTACTTAAAAACAAAAGAAGCAGCCCATACAAGTAGTTTTTTATACTCAGGGAGTAAGCATGCGAATCCCATCAACTTATGATAAGCAAAGAAAAAAAAAAGAACACTGATCAAATCAACATTTTGGTTTGTGTCACCACTGCCACAGGGGGACATTAGTTAGGCCAAAGATGTATGGGTCCCATGTAATTAATATTCCTACGACTAATCACTGGAGTTACCCTATGGCCCAGAGATGCAAAGAGGATTAGAACAGCATCATAACAGAAATGATCAGTACTATTTGTTAACTTTTAGCTTTAAAAATACAATAAAAATCTTAAAACTTTGACACTGTCTCATATAACAGTAAGAATGATTTATGGGCATTCAGCAAGAAAAAGGAAAAAAGCATGAATCCCTACAGAATGCCACAGGAAGGCAAGTAATAACCCTAAACCTACTAAAATATGGAACATAATTTACATGCTTCTTATAAAACATTTATGTTACTTTCAGACAAAGTATTGACTGAGATATCTGATATTGTCAAAAACATGAAAACATTTTCTAAATAAGTACATCAGATTAAAGAGCTGATATTTAAGTAACAATGCTCTTTGAGGGAGTCAGGCAGAGCAATGAAAAGGTAAGAAAAAAAGGTGCGGGAAAGCAACACTTCTGTACTGTGGTTAACATTACTGAGGATGACTATGTCAATCAACTGTAATGCAAGCTAGCAAGTATGCTCAAATACGGACTGTGAATCTGAAGGAAAATCCATATATTCTTTTAACTCTTGCATTTAACTGCCAGAGCAGCAAGTGGTACCCTTGGAAGGAGCAACCAAGAGAGAAGGAGCAGCCACCACTGCTGCTGCCTTCCAGGAATGCTGAGCTGAGAGGCAGCAGTGTGGAGAAGGAAAAGCTTTCAAGACTAAGGTGTGTTTGGGGGAGGCAGCCACACTGGGAATTCCTGAAAATTAGACCATATTTTCCCAAGTAACCTGGCACACTTTCCATCCCGTGTTTGTAAATGAAAAAAAAAACAGAGACAAAGAAAAAGGGGCACTTCTGCCCAGAAACCTATGAAATAAAAGCTGTACACACAACCCCAAATACAATTGGCTATCACAGAATCGCCTAGACTGGAAAAGACCTTTAAGATCATTGAGTCCAATCATTAACCTAACAGACATGTCTTCGACTAAACCATATCCCTAAGCACTATGTCGATGCATATCTCCAGAGTTGGGGACTCCACCACTGCTCTGGGCAACTTGTTATATTTACAAAGACAGTAAATAGAGAGGAGGAAAAAGAAAGAAGTCACTATGTCGTCATTTGAGGACTGTTTGGGAGGAATTCAACACATAAATGTAACAGGTTATACTAGTGCATAACAGCAAATCCACCGCTCACCTGCTACCCTCGTTTCAGAGAATAAAAGAGTGCTGAGAGCTGTTGGCACATCCCATAGGCAGGAGGTGAGGAGGTCACCGTGCTCTAAGGGGCACAGGGTTGGGTACTGATGCACAGCCCTCAGTTCCCTGTGGCAAGACTGGCTCCCTTCTGTCATTGACCTCATTGCCCTGAACTAGGTCTCATAAAAACACATTCTTTAAACTGAGATGTTTGGTTAAATCATGTTTCTGACTGCTTTCAGACAAGAACTCACAGTGGTAAATTGCAATTCGTCCAAAAGCTCTTGTAATTGAGTTAACACTGTTCATTTCCACAGGAGGTTCATCACTTTTAAGAAGACGATATAAAATCCAGGAGGAAGCCTCATGACTACTGTAAATTCTCTGTCCTCTCTCTCCAAAATGGCCATAGCAGAAAAACAGCTGTGTGATCAAGGCAGTTGGGAGACTCAAGACAGCAGTTCCTAATTCTCTGAGAGGGTTAACTCCATTCCCACCTCTTCCTTTCCAACCCTTGCCTGCCTTTACCCTCTTTCCTGTCTATCTTGGTTATAAGTTCTGCAAAGAAAGGACCTTCAAACTCTGTGTAGAGTTTCTTAGCACAAGTGGTCTTGATTTCATATGGGACCTTTAAGAGCACCAGTGAGTAACATCAAAACCACAACCAAGCTATACTGCATCAGGGCACCAGAAAAAACATACATAAGATCCTTTGAAAAGTTCTGCATTTTATTCTCTGGTAAGTGTGGCAGATGAGGTTACCTTCTCAGGACAGAGAGTATTTCAACTACAGCCATTACTTGGTGTAAGAAATATTTAGGTATCGAATGAAGAGATTAAGCCAAGAACTAAGGTTTTTAATAACTTGTTTTAAAAGGGAACATCACCCATTTAAGAAGGCCAGGAGTGACTTGTTTTTCCCTTTTAAAAAGACCTAACATTATAATCAAGGATGTGACTATACCAACTGAGTTCCAGATATTTTTAATGTGGTTAAGTGGCCTTTTGCTATGGCTGAGGTTGTGATATGGCCTGGGCTACCTTGTTACCATCAGTAGCTGTTCAGCAGCTGATGAGTACTCAACAAAATGAGTGTGCTGGTCACAGCTCAGCTGACATGCTTACATAGCTAAATTTGTTATCTTGAATTCAGCCTCTCTGAAATCTATTTTCATCAAGAAGTAAAGGACTTAAAACACATATCGCCTGGTTAATTTGTTCAGATCTAAATTACTTTTGAAAGCTTGCTAATCCTTTGCTCATGTTGCAACTGTCCACAGAGTTCAAGTGAATTTCAGTTAGGGATTCTGCTTCGAGAAATGTTACATTTTTAAAAACATTTCACTTTACATCTGTCATCTAATACTTAATAAGCTCTTAATCAGTAGACTGCATCCCTGAAACATTATCTCTTACCTGTAATTTGCAACGTTTTTCATTTAGTGTTTTTTTCCCCCACTAAAAATCCTTAAAATAGCTACTTAGCAGGACCAATGCGGCAAAGCATATCATGCTTTTACAATCTATTTGCACTTCTGCAGGCTTAGATGTAACAAAAGAGATAACACACTATAGAATGTTATTGTCTAACACAGTGTGTCAACAACATACATACACAAACTCACTCGCCCTATACGTGGTTTAATTCAAGTTAATTTGCCACACATTTTAATTCTAACTTAAATTTATGAATTTCCATCAGTAAAGGTTTTTCTTTGCCACTGTTTGCTTTTTGTTGGTTTCTCCCCCAGGGAATATACCCAAGATTTTTCTCTGATATCTTCAGAAACTCATTTCTTTTAATCTTCTGTTACCTTTACCTAACATCATCAATATTCAATATTCTACCTCTACCAAGAAAAACAAATTAATCTTCTCCGTTCTTCTCCCAGATGCAGTACTGTTATTACCATTTGTTTATAGCCAGTTCTCCTCTTGTATATATCTACTGTGCTGCCATTCCAGGCAAAGACCACTAGGCACTGAGTGATCAAAGGATGAGGTTGGCTATGTGAATCCTCATTTGGTATGACAGCCATACTGCACCAAGTTTTAAAAAAAGTGTTTTTTCTCATATGCCCCAACTATGTAGTAAAGTCACCAGATCAGTTCACATCACTACTTTTGATCTAAAGAGATCCCAAGTGGGACAACAAATAACCCTTAGTAGAGCAAGTGACATCCTTGAATAAGAGAGACTCAAAATATTTACACAGAGTATCAACAAGAATCAGCACATCTTTAAACATGTACTTAAAACTGGCACTCAGTCTCCCCCATAGAGTTCAATAAGCAGAGCAATTTCTCACCATCTGTGCATTAAAACCAAGGCAAGGGAAAAAGTTTTAGTTATATCTACTAACAAAAAATCTTTGTGCATCCATTGGCCTTTCAGACATATGTGGTCTTAGACTTTGTCACTTGTCAGATGTTTAATTGGGAGGAAGTGATTGTAAACATCTGTAGCCAACGTCAGAAAAGCTAGATGAAGACCACACAGAGTCTTAAGGAAATTAGAAGTCTATGCAATTATGTCACTTCCTAGACTGCATATTTAGCAGAATAAAAAACAAAACAAAACCAAAACCAGAAGTGTCAGCAGAGAACCTTCAAAATTCTTCCTCTCCCCTTATTTGCCTTAGGGGAAAAAAAAAAAGGTACTTTAGGAGATAGAAAGTCCATTAACTGAGTAACCAAAGTTTGACAAACAAGAGACATTGCAGCCCCCAGAGGAAGAAAAGAAGGAATAAAACCCAATTTAGTATCAAGTCTTCAATCCCTTGGGGAAACAAAGCAAAACAGAGTAAATATTTAGAAGATGAAACATTCTCAGTCCTAGTGGGTCTCAGGTGTATTGCAATAACTCAGGTTTAGTGAATAGACCTGCGGCTTATACACAGCAAAAGTCTTCCACTGAGAAGAGCCAGGGGGGGACACTCTCCAGAATCCAAGTCTCTAACTTGCAACAGCACTGCTGGTGGTACCCCATAGACTTCACCAACTGCCTCCTTATTTACTTCTAGTTAGATCTTTTAGAAGTCAAGTTCTTTACCTCACAGAAGAGCCTAGATAAGAAAAAGTATTCAGCTAAGCTTTTTCTGCTTGGGTAGCTGCTACACTGGGAGAGTAAAACAGAATATGAGGTTGCCAAACAGATCAGTTCCCATGAACATGAGGGGAGACAGCCACAAGATTCAGTTTCAGCAATCATTCAGTGAGATAGGCATTTTTCAAAACTGCTTTGCTTAAACAGAGCATCATCTACAAAAATTAGGGTTACTAATTTCTAAAATCCTAAACTGCAAACCTTAACAAAGCTGAGACCAAGTTTACGTGAAAATACAAAAGCAGCTTGGTTTTGCTGCTCTTCTTTTTAGAAGTCATTTATTGTTGTGCTATACACGGGGAGCATTCTATTTCCTAACTTGAATGTGAAAGTTGTTACTTTTTGCATTATCAAATACATAAAAATAAACGTTATTTCACTAGGAAGGTTACTGTTTGAATACTTTAATTAGGATTAAGACAATAAAATGGTAATGGCTCAGCTCATGCAAGGTTTGTACAACAAGAGGAAAATCACAAGGTTTCACCAAAATTTTAAGTGACCA